>JAJEJO010000179.1:861698-879167 GCA_020662805.1 Glaucomys volans
TTTTTGTTTTCCTAATGAAAATATTAATTTGAAATTCCCACCAAAGCAAACTACTTTCAGCAACTTCTGACTCAACCTATTTTTAGGATATTCAAGGTTGTGTCATTTTGTAATTCATTCATAAAAAGGTTCACTGTTTTTCCCTTGATTAGTAATGTCTTTAGTTTGCATTAACCACATTAACCTGAGGAATGTAAATTTATACTTAGCTTTTATGCCTGACAAGATGTTAACACTAGCAAGGATTTATAAATTAATTAGCAATATATTTTAAAAGGCAATTAAGCCTTAAAATAATTTAAAGCAGAATCAAGTCAGAAGATAATTCAGTATAGCATATTGTTGAACTTTTTAGTGTAAAAATGTAAAATCTTTCACAAAGTGCAACATTTTAAATATGAGCCTCTTCCTTTTGCTGATTATCTTCAATCTTCTTATTTTTAATCTTTTAAATTCCTTTTTGCTAAGCAAATGAGAATTATGACACAAGTAATTTCATTTTCCCATTGCATGTTAATGTTTGAGATTTCAATACACACTATTTTTTGTGGTAAAATTTCACATACTTCAACAGAGAAAATGAATATGAATATCATAAATAATTATTGTGTAAGTTATACTGATAACATAAAAATAATGAGTGCTCTGTGTGAAGTTTTATCTGGAGCTGTTGAAATTAGTGCATATCCTTAAAAAAGTGGAGCCAAACAGATTCCCGTCCCCAACTTGAAGGCAGATGATTTCCTCTAAATCATTAAACTTCACACAAACCTTAAATGACACAGCATTTCTTATAATTTGGGTTTTTGTCTATTTTCTCATTCATAGTGGAACTATGAATTGGGGAGAATTTTTTTTTCAGAACTAATTAAAAAGATTCATCTTTAATTTTTGTTGTTTTGTTGTTGTTGTTGTTATGAAAAACCCAAGAAACCCTTATGAAAAAAAATCGTCCTCTTAGGTTCATGTGGGGCACAGGTTTTTGTTCGTTTGTGTGCTTTCAGTTCATTCATTTGCCCTGCATATTGCCCATTCTCACTGTGATTGCCTGCATAGAATTTCTCCATTGCCCTCTCTTCAGACTTATATTCTCCGAGGTGTCTTCCTTTGGGATCATTTTGAGTTGAGCCTACATGTTTACCTTTTGCTCATGGCACATTTTTAGTTGGACTACTCTGTGGATGAATTTCCTCCTATGTGAGGTCATGAGGTTTAACCCAGACCACATGAAATGGTCAGTTTAATAGTTCTTTAACACTCAGCATTGAGGTTCAATGGGAACTGTCTTGTTACAAAAGGATGTTTCATGCATCCATCAAAATTTGAAAATACACCATTTAATTTTCTCCAAGTGTTCGTGAATATTCTGTAAGACTCTACCCTGAAGAATGCTTATTTTTGTAGTTCTTTGCTCGAAGCTATGCATTCTGCCCTAAACACAATGAGCAAGCCACACACATTCCCAGTGCAGGACAGTGGTTCACAGTAATCTGTTTTCTCTAAAGTGTATACTTAATTCTGGGAGAAAATAGATGAAAAGAAAAGCTTAGGCATGGTCTTCCCTCTCTTCTTACTACCTACTATTTTCATATTTTGCATTTAGAAAATTTCTAAAGTTCTGTATCTGGCATGAAAAACTCAAGGAATAAACCGATATTTGATCAGTTTGTATCTGGAACAAAGTTAGACACAAAGGATGACAAAGTTCATTAGATAATTAGGGGCCATTGGAGGAATGTATATTTATATCACTTTGCCTTATTTCCTAGTCAGGTTTTCTTTAATCAGTATATATTGAGCAAAAGAGAAAAACTTAGTGAATTTTGCCTTTTTCGGATTGATTAAAATATCCCTTTTATAGTTTTAATTGGACCTAACGGATTATATTTACCTGTTTGTAGGCCATCATCAAGACTTCCTAGGAATTTTTCTAGTTTTTCTTGTAACTTAGAAAAAAGTGAAATATTCTGTGTTAACATTTTCAACTTATATGTCACTCAATCCCATGTTTACTCCCAGATGTCTTTTCTGTAGCTAGCAATGTCAGTACAGACACTTTGAGAAAGGGGGTATTTCAAGGTGGTATTAAATTCTACCCTTATTGAACTTTGAAACTTACTAGCATCTGTTCTTAGACTCTCATGGAATCTGAGCTTCAGATTGTGAATCATATTTTGTCTTTGTACACATACAAGACACAGGGATCTCAGTGTTTACCACCTGTTGTAGTGCACAGCAATATTGTGAAGGTTTACTGGCAAAGCCCTGGGGTTTCTTCCCCTCAGTATTATTCTTTGTGTTTATCTATGCCAACCACCTGGCACACTCCTGCATTCACAAAAAGCAAGGGTGGGCCCATCTTCAAAATGAGTCTCCCTATTCCCTGAGAGACGGATGAAATAATGTCCTCTCACAGATGGTCTGCAGTACAAACCTTAGTTGAATATCTAATCATGATAAGTAGTCAAGGATTCTCTGAAAGTTGCTAGAATCAACTTAAATTGATTGTCAAAGTTTGTGACACAACTTATGCTTTAAAAGTATACAGCAAAAGATTACTTCAAGATAGCACCTTTGGCAACTATCTTGTATACAAAATGTGTGTTTGGTGATTGCATTTCATTTTGGTGCAACATATCTAAACAGCTCAAATGTGTGAACTCAATTGAGGAATATGCATTTTGTGTTATAAACACATGGGTTTCACAATTGTACTTTGAAAGCTGCTTGTTACAGGGTTTAAGTACATAAATGTTTATTCTTAGAGGAATATTTTAAGATTTTAACATAGTTTACTTTTAAACAATGGACTTTTTGAAGGATTTTATTTAACAAAAAGAAAAATTTGCAGCTATGATCTCAAGAGTGTGTGTTTGATTTGAGACTCCGAAGGTTTTGTTTTCTTTGGTCTTATTAATAATACAATGATATAAATGGTAATACAAATGATGATATGATATAATTATATGATCCATCAGCTGTGCCCTAATAATTAGAAATATCAACTTAGTTTCAGAGAACACTATATTATCATTATCACTGGGCATTACTGTAAATATTTTGGAGATATTTTCACCTACCTTTTCTTTCAAAGGACTACTCACCTTATAACCATATTCAATCCACCCTACATCAGAGTCTTACATGTTATTTTGTGTGTGTGAAGGGGGTGGGAGTGCAACACATTTGCTAATACCTCCATTTATTATTTTTCTTGAATTTATTTACATGTAAATACTTTTAAAATGTGTATTTTTCACTCCAATTAACCTTTCTCCAAGGTCAGAAAAATAAGCTGTGCAATTTTTCTCTGTAATATTCTTCTCACATAATTATAATTATAAATGCTTCTGAATTTATGCTGTTAATTCAGAAATAGGTAAAATGTGATTTAAATTGAAATTAGTTGGAGAGTTTATCTGAGTCTTCATGTACTGTAAAGAAATTGGTCTCCTGACCACGTTCAAGGCCTGCTGTCAATAGTGTGATCTCTGTGGACTGATGTTAGAATATGCACATACTGTTATCACTGCCTGAGCTTCTATCTCCATAGCTTTTACTACCATACAGTCCCAGGAATGCTCCAATTTCTCAAAAAGAAAACCAAATCTGCATAAAAGTTTTCTCTATGAAGTTGCATTTTGATGACACCAGTTGTTCTCCCTGACCAGAATCCTTCATTATTTTTGAAAAAAAATGCTAATATTCCTTTGTGTCTTGCTATTCTTAGTTCATTGATTTCAAAACCTCACTCCCTACTTCTGAGTTCAGCTTACTACCTAGGTAATTCTGTTTCCCGGCAACCCTAACTAGTTAATATGGCATAAACGTGAACCAAGCCAGACAAAATTAGAATTAATCCTAATATGTTTTTCAGGAAATTTCTTAAAGAAATTCTTATTTGGGAAAGTTGGGATAGAGGGTGACAGGGGTGCAGGAAATGAGAGCTTGTGGTCATCATATTGGCCATTGGGAAAGCTAAGCTGACAATTAAGCCAATGTGAGCTATTTACTTCAGCAACACATGTACTAAACTTTTATGACATCCCATCTTTTTCTTTGAATTACCAGTTAGCTACCGGGGCTATCAGTTATTTGAGCTGATATCTTCATTATATTTTATGAACTAGTTTGGCATAGAACTTCTGCACAAAAAGAGGAATGTCTATTTTCCTATGTTAGTGTACATAAATATGAACTCAGTTCCTCCCCATCCCCTATCACTTACATTTTGTCTGTGAAAGAGGACTATTGACAAAGAGATAATAGATACATGAGAATTAAATTTTGCCTAACTTTGCATTTTTCTGCCATCTAGAATCAGCACTTAATTCTAAACATCTTAATGTTTATGATGTTCAGTCTTGATAAATAAACAGAAAGGACGGATCATTGAACTCAGTAACTTCAAAGACAGAAAATGATCAAGAATGCCAATATCATCAAACACTGCTATTAAAAACGCAGGCTCAGGCAGCAGTTCATGAATTGCATGGATACTTCCACATTTACACTTGAATCTCAGTTAATTTAAATAAGATATTTACTAGCTGCTGCTATTCTCATTATTCAAAGTGTTAACACATTAGATGAAATACCTGGTGGTGTGTGGGAGAGATGTTCCCCATATCAGTGAGGTTCCTTGACAGAAAAAAAAAAAAGAAAAAAAAATATGTTTTTTTATGTTGTTATCCAGATGTTCACCCCATCTGTTTTGTTTGTTTGTTTGTTTGTTTTCCACAGAGGGAGTAGTGGGTAGAACTTTAAAGAATGAACACTGTTAACTAACAGAAAAATGTGGTCAGTTATCTATTTTGGTAATTTGTGAATAATATTCAGTTATATATTCTGTTATATAATAATATAAACAGATCAAAATACTCTTCCCTTGATAACTGTATGTTAGTGCCTCCCACTTCACAAGCTACCATTGAGTTTCACAGCTATTCAATGAGCAAATAAGTTTCATTAAAACTTCCAAAAACATATCAAGGAAAACACTGACTTTTCGAGAACTTTTTAAAAATAGAAATTATGCTCTGAGAACCAAGTGTTTGTCTTACTATCTGCTAAGTTCTTTGTGAACTGACTTCTCTTCCTTACCCCATATACGTGATTAGGTCATGAAATGAAAAGCAGGGGCTGAGGCACAAGTGTTCATTCATTCTTGTAACTCAAGCTTACTTTCCTTGAGGCAAAGTAGTTAAATGATCATTCTGGTCTAAACTGTAGAGAGGCACAAATAAATCCACAAATTCAAATTCAACCCCTCCACCAAATGAAGTAAGTAAAAGGCAAATGAGAGAACCTAAGCATAAATTTATTACTTAGAGAAAGCTTTAGGATTTCCCAAAGAGGTGGGGAAGATTTTATCTCTTGGATATTTGCATTACTGCTTAAAGATGAATGTATATCTCTTAGATAGGACGCTATTGATTTCTTTATTCATGAAGATAAAAAAATTGCACTGCTGCTGAGCTCCATAGTGCAGACCTGTAATCCCAGTGACTCAGGAGGCTGAGCAGGAAGATTGCAGGTTCCAGACCAGTCTCAGCAATTGACTGAGACCCTGTCTCAAAATAAAAAGGGCTGGGGATGTGATTCAGTGGTAAAGCGCCCCTAGGTTAAAGTGCCCCAGTACCCCACCCAACCAAAAAAAATACTGCACTACAAAGAGATAAATAATATCTAATTCTGCTCCCAGGAATATAAATGTGTCCTTCATATTTGTTTAAATTAATATGCTGTGCTATATATAGTTAACAAATTGAACTGTAGGCATGCAAGGTATTGCTATACCAGGAGGGAGAAATTAGAACTATTGAAAAGAATTATTTTATTGGAAATTTCATTATGATTTTCATATTTTATGAAATAATAGATTTTTATTCTTTAATATATCATTTTTCTGAAACTAATGCATATTCCTTTTTATAAAATTGTTCATTCATAATCTGAAAATCATTTTCTGCTTTCTTATTGAGTTCACAGCAAATATAGAAAACTCACATTTTGCAACCTGAACAAAGGAAAATTAGGTGCTCTAGTGGAATCGAACACTTCTAAAAGTGATTTGCTATGAGCACATATAATATTCTTTATTGTAAAGAAAATAATGGCAACAACTTTCAAATGCCTACTTGAAATCAAATTTATTTTATCAAGTGACATTTATTCTGTTTTTACATAAGGATGCAGGTCATCAGTATGATAGATGGAGGGAAAGGGAAGACATGGACAGGGACAGAAGTACAGAGAGAGTGATAGGCACATGCTGTAGAGATAAGAGAAGAGGAGAGTCCATGGGAGACCAGAAAATGAGAGGGCAGAGGAAGCAAGACCTAGAGGAGGCGAGGATGAAAGAAAATACAGGCCCAAGTCAGGAACCTTGGAAGGATAAATCATACAGAGAAATAGTGTAACTAGAAAAGCCTTTGCTGAAAAGAAGCTTGAAAGAATATAATCTAAGATTTATCAGATTTAAAAAAAGCATATAAAATATATTGCTTTGTCAAAAAGAGACTGTCAAAAAAGACAAGCCAAAAGTTCAATTGGTTAGGTTTCTATTTGCATTTCCTTTAAAGGATCCAAGCTTTAAATCATCCAAATTTCTTTACAATCAGAATCAATTGAATATTCTCATTGAGTATTCTGCCTCCTTTCCCCTAACCAAGAAAAGCACTCCCAATTAGAGAATAAAAGAAAAATTTATATTAATATAAAAAAATGCTCCAATAGAGTGATTTGGTATATTCAAACACTAAAAAAATTTTGATGAACTATTAATTAAATTTTGCAGGCTATGTAGTATATAATGTTCAGGTTAGAAAATTTCATATAACTTTCCTTATATCAAAAAATATCCAGTTTTTTCTTTTTCATGTACATCCTTATTCACATTCTTCTAAACCAGCATTTGATAATGCTTCTTTGGTTGTGAGAGAAAACAAACTCAAGCTTCAGCAATGAAAAATGGTAAGGGGAGATCTTCAGGTGTGGTTATATCCAGGTCCAAATAGAATCCTGAGGACTGTTTCTTTTGGCTTCTTTTATTCTGTCAGGATTCATGCATACAGATATATATTAAGGCTGCTGACAACCAAATAATCAAACTCTTAGGACCACAGTTAAGAAGAAAATGAGTCCTTCTCTTGCTCATAAATAAGACTTCCAGGAATAATCCAACAAACCTACTTGGGTCTCCTGGTGCTCATTGGTGTTCAGCATAGCACTGTGACTGCAGCAGAGAGGGCAGATGAAGTTGTTCCTCAAAGAAAAATCAGCTTTATAAAAGAAGGTCCTGGATAGGCAAGAAACAGCATATAAATATACAGGTGATTTTGAATCTTTTTATCCTAGCATACATATGTACATTTCCAATATAGGCAGTTGGAAATTGTCCCCACCTAATAGGACATAACTGTTGTAAGTGCAACTGAAACTTCCACACAGAAGAACTTTCAAAGTCATGTTTTATATTTTTCCTTTACCTACCATGTCCAAATGTCCCAAAGACATTTGCTATCAAGTTTTTTTGATGAAACCAGAGTTCAAAATGAAACGATATTCTCTGCTTCTGCCAGCAGGTAGTGCCTGCTTAAGCTGCAGGCCTCTGAGCCTGAGAAAGCCTGTGTTTTAGTGTAAGTAGCCAAGCACAGCATGAGAAGGCCTGCTGGCTGTGGCTCTGAGGGTCACAGCCAGCAAAGCTACTATCCAGGGGCAAGTTGCAGCTTTCAGTGAAAGGCCATGTCCCCCAGTGTTATAGCAGACCCCAGCTGTTTGCCACCAATTTCTTTCTGGGTTCTTGTCTTTTGAATTCAGAAAATGAAATCCACAAACTACAGAAGGTGAGAGTAAAAGGAGGAAGATTTATTCAAGTGAGAAGAAAACAAGCAGAGCTTTCAGTGGGTGAGAAGGATCCTGAGAGCAGTTTATCATTTAGATGTGCTAGTCTAGGGATTAATATAGTTACCAAGATAAGGCTATTAGCCAAAATTTTCCTAACAGGTAGTGAAAGATTATCAAGGCTATGGGTCAGAATCTATGCTAAGCAGGCATTAGAAAAGTAAGAAGACTATTGGTTCAAATTTACTATGTTCTTTTAGCCCTTGAGTTTGAAGTTTCCTGTAACCTCTGTTCAAGTCTACCTCTACTTATGTTTTCCACCACTCCAAGACAAAGGCTCTGATGGAATGTTTGTATGTTTCCACAGATTAATTTCATGGTGTGGCCTTTACATTAAAAAAAAAAAAAAAAAAAAAAAAAAAAAGGCCTGCTGAGCATGGTGGTTCCTACTTGTAATCCCAGCAATTTGAGAGGCAGGAGGATTACAAGTTTGATGCCATCCTCAGGAAATCAGCAAGGTCCTCAACAAATTAGTAAGACCCTTTTGCAAAATAAAAAATTAAAAGCGCTTGGGATGTAATTCTGTGGTAAAGGCCTTTGGTTCAATACCCAGGACCTAAATAAATAAATAGATATAGGGATAGCTAAATATTTTTAAAAGGCTTAATTGGGCCCCTTACCCTAACTGCCTGACTGTTTTACTATATATCCCCCTTATTCATTGATACTTGTGGTAATTCTGTTGAATGAGAACTTGTTTTAATAAAGTCAATAATCATCAAAACATTCTCTGTCTTTAATTAAAATCGAGAAAACCCAGATGCTAGACATTAAAACTGTTCGCTCCTATTAATGAATTTTTTTTTATTGACTTAAATTTCACTGTGGATGTATTGAAGAGTAACTGATAACTAAAATTCTGAATATTTACTTGCATATATTTAGGAAAAAATAATGTGAAGTTTAAAGCCAAGACTAAAAAAGTATGTAGTCTCATACATTCATACAAACATACATACACACACACACACACACACACACACACACATATACCGATGAAGCTCTGCCTAAGTCCATTACTATTCAACCAAGTCCATTAATTTGTGAGGGGTTTTGTTTTGTTTTGTTGTGGTACTGAGAATTGAATCCAGGGATGTTTTGCCACTGAACTACATCCTCGTATTTCTTATTTTTATCTTGAGATAGAGTCTCCCTAAGTTATTGCAGATCTTGGTAAACAGCTGAGGTTGGACTTGATCTTGCAATTCTCCTGCTTCAGCTTCCTGTCCCTCAGTTTACAGAAGTGCACGCTGCCCAGTGTTTTTCCTGAGGTTGAGCAAACCTATCTGACCCATTAGGGTGCACATTTTTCCTTAGAAGCCATGTCCATCCCTGTGTGGCTAGGTCTCTATTGATGGCAGAAAAGTCAAGCTGGAACAGAAAGCCAAGCAAACATGGGGTCAAGCACTGCAGTTGGGACCTTTCTTGATATTGAAAAGATGATTGCTGCTCTATTACATACACAATAATAATATGTAAGGATGGGGAAAACAGGTAATAAAATTCCTTTGATTCCTGAACTCATAAAATTTACATAATCGATAAAGTGCAAGTAATATTTGATTAGCATCTTTTATGTTGTCAGTACTGTGGTAAGTAGATACATTTTAAGAATTTATTATTATGACTATTACCCATGATAATCCAAAGAGAACAGTGCTGAATTATCCTGATGAACCTAAGATATTTTAGCTCATTTTTATTAATTTTATGCAGTAGATTATATAACAAATTAAATTGATTAAAAATAAAAACTACATAATTGGATTTGTTTGGGCATATTAAGGTTAACTCATAATCCATACATCTTTAGAATGATGGCACTAAGCCCTGTAGTATCTTACCTCATTTTATCATAAGACTACGCATCTTTCTTTTCCCTATTTTTTAATTCAAATTAATTTTCCTAAAAATATGTTTAATATTTTAAATAATTTTATTCTCCAATTAGCATATTTTGTAGTAAGACATAGATATGATATAAGAACTGAAGTCTTGAACATCTTCAGAATTTAAGAACTTTAGCTACATTCTAGAATGGAGTAAATTTTTGCAGTATTTGTTTGAATAAATTTATTTTATTCCCTAGAAAAACATATGTGTAGTTTTAAACCATAATTTTAAGAAAAAATGTGTAATTTTTCCTATACTGTATTTGGTACCCCATAAGAAAATTAAATTAACATTAGCATTAGCATTACTTTTAAGTTGCATTCTACATAATGAGAAGCTATAAGCATGAACAAACATAAAACTTTGCCTGAATCTACATAAAGTATTTGGAAGATTATAGTTTGAATCTTGAAAGAACATATATCTATGAGTTATTTTTGTAATATTTTCCTGGTATTGTCTTTCTTCTTTTTTTCTTCTTCTTCTATTTGGCACAATTCTAGGGATTGAACTCAGAGGTGCTTTACCTCTGAACTACATTCCTGTTCTATTTATTTTTATTTGGAGACATTGTGTCTCTAAATTATTCAATTGGACTCAAACTTGCAATCCTCCTGCTTTAGTCTCCTGAGTTGCTGGGATTACAGGTGTGCACCCGCCCCCCACTGTCTCCTGGTATATTTATAATACTGCAATTATCTCATGAACAGCAACACAGTGTAGTTGGTTATTTTCATCAGTGTTTTAATTTCTTCATTTTAGGTGATTCATTTTGAAAAAAGCATATGTAGAATATTGTCCTTGCACCGAAATCTAAGCTAATAATATCTGTTAAATATGTCTTTCCAAAATTTTATACAATGATGATAGTTAAATTATATACTCTACCTCAACACTAAGATTTATTATCAGAATGTTTTTTCTAGTGAAAATAACTGAGATTAAATTATGTAATCTCAAATACATAATTTGAGATTATCCTTAATTGAAATAATTAAATGTATATTGGTATATTAATAGTATATATTGATTTTAGTTTACCTAGACTTATCAAGTACTATCTTTTGATAATTATTCCAAATTATATTTAATTTGAAGTGATACTGTATATTTTAAATAAAATTTCCAAGTCATGGAAAAGGCAATCTTTATTTGGCAAACAAAATCTACCAAAATATCAATGATTCATTCTTGGCCTGATGTTTGTTGATTGCATTATCTCCATCCTTTAGAGTTTTACTTTTAAACAGTTTTATATAGTGTTAGCAATTTTATGATGAATTTAATCTAAAGAAATGAATATAAAGATTCTAATCCAAAAATAGTTTGCTTCCTAAATTGTCTCAAACTATTAGGCAGGAAGTTATTCAATGTGCTACTTTCCTTGGCAGTAAGATCCTGGTAATAAACTTCAGGAACAATTCAAATTAGGGAAGTGAGCCAGAACTCTGTAGAGCCAAAATCACCTTCCTATGCTTAGGGACATGCTATCAAGGGAAACTACTGTAGCCTTTTTTTAGTCTGAAGTATATGAGAATGGTCCTTCCTGAATTTCATAGAATTTTCAACTATATGATGAGTATTTCATCCTTAAAAAATATAGTGGAAAGGAAAGGCAAATGTTCGTATATTGTGATTTTTAAAAAAAGAAAAAGTAGAAGAACAAGAAATCACATGACTGGATAAAATCATAGGATAAGGATGTAATTCAAATCTTTTCTCATTTTAATCCATGCCTGTGTATTATTATTCCATACCAACCAACATTCTCTGGTGATAGATGCATCTATATAACGTATACACTGTAAGTTAAAGTGTATTTATGGAATATTCATGTGTGAAACACTTCACTTCTTTGTATCTCTATTATGCAAATATTAAGCAGTCAGCATATACTTCTAAATTTAAAACTGAATCTGACATAAAATCATGTTGTAAAAATATTTAGATCATGGGTTTTCAAAGATTCTTCTTTATTTGAGTATTTCTGTTGTTAATTTATCTGGGCCCAAATTGTGGTTTATTTCTATATAAATTACTGGTTTTCCCCTGTTTTAGGGATCTGGACTACACATGATCCCACATGAACTTCACTTATACATGGCATTGATTACCAGGGTGGGTAACTGGGAGAGTTTGAATGAGTGTGAATCCCTCAGGCCTGCTGATAAACCAACAGGATACCAGTGCTTTCCTGTCATTTGGCTACATAACATTTTTATTGCTTACAAATTCTAAAGATATACTCTGCATCTGGTTTTATAGGAACATAGAAAATATCAAAGAATGTGCTAGAGTCATCCAGTCGGAAGTATTCACTGAGGGATTTATAGGCCCCATAAAGACTATAAAGTAAAAAGGGATTTGTATGACACATAGAAAAGATTGTTTTATTCTTTAAGGTGTTTAAAATGACAGTATCCTTAACTTCTGCAACAATTTTTAATGTTTATATTTCTGTAAATATAGATGTAGCTTGCAAAGCAAATTAAAAGTGCTAGATATCTTTAATATTCACTTCTCTGGTGCTCGCTTCGGCAGCACATATACTAAAATTGGAACGATGCAGAGAAGATTAGCATGGCCCCTGCGCAAGGATGACACGCAAATTCGTGAAGCGTTCCATATTTTTAATGTAATTTAGATGAATGTAACTTAGGTTCAACTATTATAATTAGAAATATTATTTATAAAAAAAATTCACTTCTCTGAATAAAATATTTTCAATACTTTCACAATGAAACATGCTTTTTCCAGGTTTTCTTTTTTCTTTTTTTTTTTTTTTTTGGTACTGGGGATTGAACCCAGGGGCACTAAACCATGGAGCCACATCCCCAGCCCTATTTTGTATTTTATTTAGAGACAGGGTCTCACTGAATTGCTTAGTGCCTCGCTAAGTTGCTGAGGCTGGCTTTGAACTCCTCATCCTGCCTCGGCCCCCCAAGTGCTGGGATTATAGGCGTGGGCCACCGCGCTAGGCCAGGCATTTTTAATTAATTATAATCAACTTTGAAGAAAGACTTATTCATGGGAGATTTTAAAAACAGTATTAACTAGAAATATTTCATATCTTTCTTATACTATTGGAAAGATTTTTAGGCAAAAATATTTATAACTAAATGTTATTGCTCTTTGAGGTTTCTGGTAATATCATGAGAGGTGGTAACAACTTGTATAATTCTAGAGGTTTTCTTCTTGTTTGTTACTGAGAGTTAGCATCTTTCACCATTCAGATGGGATAAAGAAACATAAAATATGAAAAGGTACTCTCCTGATGTAATAGCAACAATTCTAGAAAGGAATTTATTAGAAGTGCTTTTTGCTCTGAATTTTGAAATTTTAAAAATAGTAAATTGGCTAAATTATTAGTGTCTCTTTATCTAAGTTTTCTCTAACACGGAGTGTTGAACTAGACTGTTATTTCTAGGTGCAATGTGTTTTGTTGCCAATTTCAAAACTCCTTGTTTATGATGCATACTCTTGTGTATTTGAAAATATCAGGATATTATTGTCAGTTATATGTTTAGCAAGCACCATCTGTTTGTGCATATTTTACAAGGCATTTTAAAAACACACCTGTTTGAGCTTCAGCAAGATACACTGGAACAATCACGGACTTAGAATTATAAAAACTTTATTATGAATTCCTGACCAGGCAAATTTTTAACCACATTGATTCACAGTTTTAATTCCTCAACATAGTAGGGATAATAATAATCTAACAAATATCAAACATTAGTATTTATCAAACAAAAGTATTTAATATTAGTATTAATATTCTGTCTTTTAGAAAGTACATAATATACTATTTAATTGAGATTGTGTTCACTAAATGTTACTATCTTGCTCTCTTTGCATTTTTTAAAATTCTTTTTTTATTAATTGTACACAAATGTGGTATAACTTTTCATTTCTCTGTACATGATGTAGAGTCACATGTTTACATAGGGTAATGATGCTTGTCTCATTCCCTTGTCTTTCCTTCCCCAAGCCCCTCCCCTCCCCTCATTTCCCTCTACACAATTAACTCATATCTGATTATTATAAAGATACAAATAGTCTATCATTGTTGCCAATGCATTGTGGAGCTGCTCTAAGTAAGTATAAACAAGATATAATCACTATTTTAAAAAGTCAATAAATTGCTAAACTTTAAGACTGGCAATTATGTTTGAATAAGGAAGAAAATTTAGAATTTAGGTATGTGAATTTGCTCTTGGCAATTCTTTGACATACTTTTATTATGTAAATTGAAAAAATGTAGAAATTCTTGACCGCAAAACAAATATAAACCTGTAATATTTTTACCAAACATTTGTTTCTTATGTATTTGAACTTTATCCTGATTTCAAAGATGTGTAATTTACATTAAGTACAGAAAAATAAAATTTTTATTGATTTAAAATTACCCTACCACAATGGAAATTCATAATAAATTATATTTGAATTTTCTCCAAAAAATCAGTTTTCATAGAAGTTAAAGTTAAAATTACAAAAGAAAAATATTATCCTATCAACTGGAAAAAGGGTTGTATAGCATAGTGAATTTAGTGAAATTAAATTTTTACGAATTAATTTATCACAGTAGAAATTGAGCCTTTACCACCAAATCTGTGCTCTAAGTGACCTGTATTTCAAACATAAGAATGTTTTCTTTTGTTGGTGAACTATAGTTTTTTAAAAGGAAAATCTTTAGCTATGACAGTAAATTACTTACTTTAGTTTTAAATCCTCTGTAAAAGCTATCAATTTCACATTAATATTATGAACCACCTCTCTCAAATTTATCAATAGAGCAAGATTTTTTAAATGTAGAAATGAATTGTTTGAGAACAATGGAATTGATTTCTCCAACTGTGTTTTAATTTATGTTCAATAAGAAAAAGCAGAAAAGTGGGGGCTGCATCTGTCTGGGTAGTGAGAACCTTGAAATATTAACCTTTGAAAAATCCTGCAACCATTTTTAGTGTTTATATATATTCCTGGAAATATACATGTAGTTTGCAAAGCAAATTAAAAGTACTAGAAATCTTTAATATCTGCTTCTAGGTAATAACGTTATTTATCTGTAATAAATGATGTTAATTATTTTACTCGTGAGAGCACCACCCCCCACTACACACCTACACAAAAATCTATTTAATGTGTAATAAAAGTTAAATCAGAGAAGTTAAATAGAAATGCTCAAATTTAAAAACTTAGACAGTGACAAAAAGAGAATTCAAATCTAGATTTGTTACTCCTGAGCACATGCTCTTAACCATATGGAGAAAGATGATTAGTAAACAGTTGCTCAAGAAAAACAAAACCAAGCAAACATACAAATTTATTTTCAAATATGTATTTTTGTAATCTCAAACTCTGTGACCAGGCATTTAACTTTGCCAATTGCATTTGCCTTTGTGACACTGCTTTAAGGTAAAATTATGTTGAAAAATATGCAAAAGTACTTGGAAGGAAGTAACTCTACTATTGCTTTTTTCAATGCCGTATTGATGAGAAAACTGTATTACTCTGGCTAATTTCAGTTTATGTCTAAAAGGAATGTATGGGACTAATTTGAATAGCTTCCAAAAAGTGATAGCCATTAAAATGAGTAAAATGAATTCTGGGTTTTACAACAGGAAGTGGAAATACTATATTATAATATTTCAAATACAAATTACCTTCTAGTTGCTTTTAGCAAGCCAAAAACCAGATAGAATTTGGATTGTTCTAATGTGTTTCTCAATGTTAATGGGGTGAACTTTTATTATCAATAAGGACCCAGGAAAGTTTAATTAACACCAGTTAAATACTTGTTCTTAGGTGTGACAATAACAATTTCTGCTAATTATTGTCATTATTATTTATGTTTGTATTATGCTAAATGTTTTATGTTTCATTAAATACCTAAATTAAAAGTTGTCATTGGTGTAGCTTTGCACTAAAGCAGCTTTGCCCACAGTGGAAACACGTTGAACTGGGAATTAGGATGCTGGGTTTCATTAGCACTTCTAACTAGCTCTTGCTTCAGGGAGCACTCTCAAATTTATGTTGTTAACTTTTTGATCTCTGTCAAGGTATCCGTGCAACATCAGCATTTATCGAGACCTTTTACCTTTTAGAAAGTAATGGACAGAGAATGCTTCCCTTAAGGTGCAATTGTACACAAAGACACAAAAATAGATCTGTGGAGGAAAACAGAAGGAATAATATACAAATTCACTGCCAAGAGGCATGAGGTCAAAAGATCTTATTTGTCTTACCAGAAACAATGGTACATTCAAAAGAATAAAAGAGCATTTAAAATAAAAATGTTCCATTTAATTTTCAATTCTATACTCAAAAATTGCAAACACAGAAGATGATGATATTTTATAAACATTTGAGCCTGGTTATTAGAAGCATCTGGTGCAATGTTTTGGCAACCTTTAGATCCTGCCAGGTCCAGATTAGTATTTTCTGAATGGTGTCAAGGTACACTTAGTGTACCTTAGAATCAAGGAAAAACATTCTTTAAGTCATACTGTTTTGTTTTTGTTACAACATATTTTTAAAATATTGGGTTTGCCATTGAACATCTAAAATCCCATAGGGACATATAAATTATAGCCTGTATATTGTAAGCTATTATGAATTTTTTTTATCAACTTTTGTGCAAGGTACTTTAGAGACCAGGGTGAACAAGAGAAGTGCAAGGGTCCTGCTTTCATTAAATATTGTATTCAGACAATAAATATCATTAAATATTGTATTCAGACAACCAGACAATAATCCAATAATAAAATTTGAACTCTCTAGGATGACAAGTGCTCTAAAAGAGAGTCATGTGGTAGGAAAGATTTTCCCACCATTTTTTATGAAAAATGTGGTGCATTATATTTTCTTAAAAAAAATGATGATGCTCATTTCTTCCAACTATCCTATTAATTCAGAGCAGCTTATCTGGAGTGAAGGACAGTGGAAAACTCCATATTTCAAGTAAGAACTATAACCACTAAGTGAATTTTATCTTTAAAATTGATGTAAATGATGGCTTATTGGTACAAAGGTGTTGTTCTTGGAGTCTTGGATTCAGGAAATGTAAATTCCTCATTCTTTCAGTAGTTGCATATGGAAATTAACATTAACCAGAACTTTATCACACACCATTTCCTTTTCACTAAAAATGGTCTCCAGTATTGGATGTTGAATTACTTGGAGATTTTCTGAAAAAGTAAATCAAGACTATTATACTTAGATTAATTAAAATATTCCTGTATTTAATTATTAAACATTTATTATATTGTTGTTTATAACATTTTCCTTTAATTGAGGAATAAGATTTAGTAGGAATTAAAATGTAAATAGAGATGTTTGATGAATTCTTCCTGAAAATATGATTAACTGATCCATCTATTCATTTATTTACTCTACTTAGTCTTCAGATGCCTGAAGGTAGCAGTCATGTCACAAAACTGTGTAGAGAAGTACAGTTGGCCCTTTGTATCCTCAGGTTCCACATCTGTGCATTCAACCAACTGAGGCTAAAAAATATTAGGAAAAGGACTGGGGATGTAGTTCAGTTGATAGAGTGCTTGTCCGTCAAGCACAAGGCCCGGGGTTCAATCCCCAGCACCACAAAATATATATATATATATATATTTCATATATATATATTTCATATATATATATTTCATATATATATAT
>JAJEJO010000179.1:879267-979786 GCA_020662805.1 Glaucomys volans
ATATATATATATCTATGAAAAAATAAACACATCTGTAAGGAATATGTACAGACTCTCCATTATTCCACAAAAAATACTGTATAATAACTATTTACATAACATTTGTATTAGAGTAGATATTATGAGTAATTTAAATATGCTTTCAAATGTACAGAACAATGTGTGTGGGTTAGATACAAATATTACTGTGCCACTTTATATTAAGTATTTGAGCATCCACTGATTCTTGATATTGATGGGGGTGGGGGAGTCCTGGAACAAATGTCTCTCAGATACCAAGGGATAACTATGGTGAAAGAGTTAACATTTCAAGTCAGGGACTAATCTCCTTGGAAGATTTGTTTGTGATGTTAACCCTTGGTTAATATCAGGAAACAGATTTCTTATCCTAATAGAGTGCATGGTACCTTAACTGTTTATACAAACTATGAGTTTTTGGGTTTTGTTTTTGTTTTTTTGCTGAAATCCATCTTTCCTTCCGGGAGTTTAAATTTTGATGTGTTAAACAGTAAGCATTGTCTCTAAAGAGATTTTCTCGTGGACATTTGACAACTGTTGTTACAACTCATAGCTAAAAGAAATACCTGCATCTGTGAACTTACATGAGGGAGAGCTATTGAAAGTTTCCATCTGGTTTCCTGTGACCCCATGTACTTTTTCCCTTTGCTGATTTGCTTGGTAGACCATCAGTGAAATAGACCATAGTTGTGAATGTGCCTAGTGCTGAGTTGCAAGCATTTTTCTAGTGTATCTGCAAACCTCAGTGTGATCTTGGGGATCCATGATATATAAAGGATAATAAATATATGTTCTGCTCATGAACTCTAAAATGATAATCTTATTTGTCCTTAAGTCATATAAATAAAACCTTTTGGAATAGTGACTTTCAACCAATAGGGATTTTTGCCTCTCCAAGAGACATTTTGCCATCTCTGGAAATATTTTGAATGTCATAATTAGCAGAAGGGAGTAATCCAGTGAATAAGAAGAGTCATGCTAGTAACCATCATTATAATGGGAAGGACATGCCCCCAAACAAGATAATATCTGGCCCAAATGGTCCATCTTGCTATACTTGAGGAACTTTATCTTAGGTAAGAATGAAAGATAATATTGAATCACTATTGCCAGCATCCCCACTGTGTGCCATGGGGAGATGGTTCAGCACACCCTGTCTCTCCTAGACACTGGTTCACTGCATCTCAGGCCTGCTATGTCATATGGTTGGCTCCACAAGGGCACATGCTCCAACCCACTCCTGCAATATTCTGCAGTTCCATCACTTCACCTCACTTCTCCTGCCACTTCTCAACAGGACCTAGTAGGTCAGCTGCATGGCATAGAAGCTAGGGAAGTGTGTCCCCACCACCAAAATATAAGTGTACCTTTTCCCCTTTATCTTTTCCAGCATTTGTTATTGTTGATGTCCTTCATAATTCCCATTTTGACTGGTGTAAAATCAAATATTAATGTAATTTTGATTTTCATTTCTCTGCTAAAGATGTTGAATATTTTTTATGTATTTTTTAGCCATTGGGATTTCTTCTTTTGAGAAATTTCTGTTTAGTTCTATTTAGTTTGGGTTGGGTTATTGATTTTGTTATTTGTTCTTTTGGCATTGAGTTTTTGAATTACTTTTATATTCTGAATATTAATCCTCTGTCAAAGAAGGAGCTGGCAGATATTTTTTTCTCATTCTGTAGACTCTCTTTTCACTCTCTTAATCATTTTCTGTTCTGTGCAGAAGTTTTTTAATTGGATGGCATCCCACTTATTGATTCTTTGTTTGATTTCTTGAGCTTTAGGAGTTTTATTGAGAAAGTTGATTCCTGCACCTACATGTTGGAGTGTTGACCCTAAGTTTTCTTCTGGCAGTTGCAAGGACTCTGGTCTACTTGCTAAGTCCTTGATTCATTTTGATTGGACTTTTTTGTAGGGTGAATGATGGGGATCTAATTTCATTCTTCTATGTATGTATATCCAGTTTTCCCAGATCATTTATGAAAAACTTTGTGTTTTCTTCAACATATATTTTCAGCACATTTGTCAAGTATTAGATGTCTGTAAGTATTTGGTCTTGTCTCAGTTTCATCTATTCTGTTCCATTGATCCTTATGTCTATTTTAATGCAAGTGCCCTGCTGGTTTTGTTATTGGAGCTCTGTAGTATATATGGAAATTTGTGATTGTGATGCCTCCTGTATCACTTTTCTTATTCAGAATCACTTTGAGTATTCTGGGTCTCTTCTTCCAAATGAATTTATGGACTTCTTTTTCTATTTCAGTGAAGAATATCAGTGATATTTTGGTGGGGATTGCAATGCATCTGTATATTGCTTTGGGTAGTATGGCCATTTTGACAATATTAATTCTTTGTATCCAAGAACATGGGAGCCCTTTCCATCTTTTGAGGTCTTCTTCAATTTCTTTCTTCAGTGTTCCATAGTTTTCATTGTAGAGATCTTTCACATTCTTGTTAAGATTAATTTTAAGGGCTTTTGTTTGTTTGTTTGTTTGTTTGTTTGTTTTTTAGTACATTGTAAAAGGAATGGTTTTCCTGATTTTTTCCTCAGCTCAATTGCTGTTCAAGTATAGAAAACCTATTGATTTATGAGTGTTGATCCTGTACCTACTTCTTAACTAAATTGATTTATCAGCTCTAGGACTCTTCTGATGGAATTTTTTGTGTCATCTAGAGATAGACTGATGTTTGACTTCTATTTTTTCTGTTTTCCTTCTCTTGCCTGATTACTCTGCTTAGAGTTTCAAGAACTATGTTGAATGGAAGTGGTAAGAGCAGATGTCTTTGTCTTGTTCCTGATTTTAAGGAAAAGCTTTCAGTTTGTTGTATGTTGGCTTTGTGTTTGTTCTATATGGCCTTTATAATGTTGAGGCAAATTCCTTCTATCCTAGTTTCTCCATTGTTTTTAATAAGAATGGTTGCTGTATTTTATCAAAGGCCTTTTCTGCACCTATCAAGAGAATGATATTATTGTTGTTAATTATAATTATATTTGAGTGGTAAATTACATTTATTGATTTAGGTTTATTGAACCAACCTTACATCCCTGGGATGAAGCCCACTTGGTAATTGGTGTACTATCTTAATGTGTTTTTGCATACAGTTTGCTAATAGTTTATTAAGAATTTTTGCATCTATATTCTCAGGGAGATTGGTCTGTAGTTTTCTTTCCTGGGTGGGTCTTTGTCTCATTTGCATCAGGTTTCATAAAATGTGTTTGGGAGTGTTCCCTCCTTTTCAATTTCATGGAATAATTTGAGAATGACTAGTGTTAGTTCTTCTTTAAATTCTGGTAGAACTCAGCTGAGAGTCCAGCTGGTTGTGGTCTTTTCTTTGTTGGTAGACTTTTAATTGCTGTCTCAATTTCATTACTTGGTTTCTATATCTTCCTGGTTCAAAGTGGCATGTCATTGGTGTTAGAAATTTGTCTGTGTCTTCTAGATTTTGTAGTATATTGGAGTATAAAATTTCACAATAGTTTCTACTGATTTGTTGGATATCAGAAATGTCTGTAGTGATACCTCCTTTTTCATCTCTAATTCTGTTGAGTTGGGACTTCTCTTTGTTTTAATTAGTTTGGCTAGGGGTTTGTCTTTTCAAAGAATTATCACTTGGTTGCATTGATCCTGTGCACTATTTTTATTTTCAATTTTAATTTTGACTCTGATCTTTATTATTTCTTGTCTTTTAGTGATTTTGAAGTCATTTTGTTCTTCCTTTTCTAAGGTCTTGAGTGGAGCATAAACTTATTTATTTGGGATCTCTTTATGTGCTTTTTGTAAGCACTCAATGCAATAGATTTTCCTTTCAGTACTGCTATCATACTGCCCCAGAGATTTTAATATGTCATATCTTTGTTTTGTAAAAAATTCTTGATTTTTTCTCTCATTTCTTCTTTGATCCATTCTTCATTGAAGAGAACTGTAAAGGTTAATTGGGGTCCAGCTATAAAGGTTAAGGGGAGAGTTAATAAAGAGGCAAGCACACAGGATGCGAACAGCAAGAAGTGACTCTTGTGGGAAAGCCAGTTCATTTTTATTATCTCTTCCAAGGTCATATCAAGTTACACTAAGTTACATAGTGCAGTTAGCTTTGCACATGGGTAGATCATATAACTTGCTTGCTTCTCAGAGTCCACTAGTACCAAATGTTATTATAATAAGATAATGTCTCCAGGCCTCAATGACAGAGAAGTTGCAGAGCATTTCTAAACCATTTAAACGGGGGCCTATTGTGTCCTGAGGAGTGTGCTTACCTCAAAGGATTTTGCTCCTCTGTACATTGATTGGCCTGAAATCCCTGCAGAGAGTATTGTTTAATTTCCATGTTTGTATAATTTCTATTATTTTTCTTGCTGTTGATTTCTAGTTTTATTCCATTGTTGTACAATAGGATGCACAGGATTATACTCACGTTTTTGTATTTGCAAAAACTTACATTGTGACCTAGAAGATGTTCTGTTTTGGAAGATCTGCTGAAAAGAAGGTAGATTCAGCTCTTTGGGGGTGAATGGAAACATCTGTTAGGTTCATTTGATTTATAGTATTATCTTGGTTGGGTTTATCTCTATTGATTTTATGCTTTGATGACCGATCTATGGGTGATAAGGGTATGTTGAAGTTAACCAGCATTAATGTATTAAGATTTCTCTGGGATTTAATGTCAAGGGTTATTTTTTAATGTAATTTTGTGTGCTGACATTTGGGACAGATATATTTGCTATCATATCTCCTGGTATTTCTGTTCTCTTTACCAGGATGCCATGGCCTTCTTTGACATTTTTGATTGTTTTTGCTTGACATCAACTTTGTCAGATATGAGGATAGATAGTCTGGCTTGATTAAAGACTCCATTTGTGTAGAATATTTTTTTCCATCCTTTTACCTTCAACCTATGAATGTCTTTGCTTATGATATGAATCTCTTGCAGACAGCATAGAGTTGGATCTTGTTTTGTGATCCAACTTGATTCATCTTGTTTTGTGATTCTGTTAATCTATGTCTTTTAATTGAGGAGTGGAGACCATTTATATTCAGGGTGATTGTGGGTGTATGTTTGTGGTTTGCTACTATTTTAATTTTTTATATTTAATTCTGTCTTGATTCTCATTTAGATGATTAATTTTCTATTGATCTTCATGTATTTGGGAATTTGGGTATTTGTTTTTGGGTTCCTCTGTGTGCACATCTTTGAGATTCTTTGTAGTGCTGACTTGGTTTTCATGCATTCTTTTTATCATTGTCATGGAAAGTTTTTATTTTCCCATCAAATATGAAAAAAAACTTTGCTGAGTATACTGATCTTGGTTGCTGATTGTTTTCTTTTAGAGCTTGGAATATCTCATTCCAGACCCTCCTTGATTTTAAGATGTGACTTGAGAAGTCAGAAGTGAGCCTTATTGGTTACTTCTAAATGTGACTTGTTATCTCTTCTTGTAGCTTTTAATATTCTTTCCTTGCTTTCTATGTTAGGCATTTTGATTATGATGTGTCTTGGAGAATTCTCTTCTGATCAGCTCCTTTATATCTCCTGTATGTAGATGTCTACTTCCTTTCTGATATGGGGGAAATTTTCTGTGACTATCTCATTGAAAATACTCTTTATGTCTTTGGCTTGTATCTCCATCTTCTGTCCCAATGATTCTTAGGTTTGATCTCTTGATGCTGTCCTAGTGTTCCTGTATCATATTCTATTTTTTCCGTTTATTATATTCAGCGTACTCAAATTCACGCATCCTGTCTTCAAGGGCTGAAGGTCTATTTTCTACACAATCTAATCTGTTGGTGATGTTTTAAAGTGAATTTTTCATTTGATTCATTGTGTATTTCATTTCTAGGAATTCTGATTTCCTTTTAATATTTCCTTTTAGAAATGATCTTTTCTGCATTTGCTTCCTCAGATCTTCATTTAGTTCATCAAACATTTTGATAATCAGATTTTTACAATTCTTCTCTGAAATTCATACTCTTCCATATCTGTGTAATCCTTTGTTGGAGGGTTGGGGAATTATAGGGGGAGTTTTGTTTTTTTTTTGCCTTTTTCTTCATGTTTTCAGAGGTCCTGTTTTTGTACATCAATTGAAATGCATTCTCCTTCCTCTTTTATGTGCATGTCTTTAAACGTGTAGTTCTTTTTTATTCTAAGATTACTCTCTAGTTTTGATATATGAGTAGATGTCAAATGGTTGAACCTGAAGTTTCCCTCTGTTTGCTTCTCCTTGGAGCTTGGTTTTTGGATTGGTGTTTTTGTATCCCCAATTCTGTGAGTTGAAGTATTGTTTAGGCTCAGGTGGGCATATATCATGTATGGGATGAGATTTACTGTTGCTTGGCTGAGTTGTGAGTGTCTCTCAGAAGCAGGATTCCTATTCTCTGTTCTTGCTGTGTAGGGATTCCTTTCTAGCCACTCACAGAGGGAGAGGGAAACGAGGGGTAGTGTATAGTTTTGAGATAAATATCTTACTGATGTATAGTTTTAAGATAAATATCTGGTGTCTACTTTGACATCTGTAATTCTAATTACCACCTGTATAAGGATGATGGGATCAACATTTAACATCAGTACCAGCAATACAAAACTAGATTGGATCAGCATTCAAAATCAGGAGTCGAGTGTATCATCCACTATATTAATAATCACCACATGAATTGTATATGAATTACATAAACTACATAATTCTATTACTCAGTGGAATTACAGTTGGTTAAATAAAATGAAAATAGGGTTAGAAAATGAGAGAAATTTTGAAATATTTTAAAAAGTGATCAGAGGAGACACAGGTAGTAGGTTGCAGATATCAGCTGTAAAGAAGACAGAATAAAAGATTTACAGAAATTAATTAAGAAAGCAAGGCTATGTGAACAGGAAACTTTGGTTCTTAGTGGGGAAAGAGAGTGGGAGGTAAGAAGGACAAGAACCCAGGTATGAATAAACCAGCAACTGTAAGATCAAAACAAACAAAATTCTTGCATAGCTGAACCCCACCTACAACAAACTGAGGCTAAATGAACAGGTGCAGAAGGAAGCAACTAATGTGAAAGTAAAATTGTATGAATATACATGTATTTTTCAAACCTATCCACACAGAGAGTACATACACCTCCCCCCCCCCAAACACACACATATACACACACAAAATCATACATGCTGGAAAAACATGAGTATTATAATATGATGTTTGAAAAACAATGCAAAAATATAAAATTAAAAAAATTAAAATACATTAAAATGAGAGTATTAAGAAAAGAAAAAGGATATGAGAAAAGAAAAATGATTTGAGGAAAGAAAAGAAAGAAAGGAAAAAATCTTTCTGAGAAATAAAAGATTTAATTCCACTGACATGGTCAAAACTGTTTCAGGGATAGATTTTCATTCCTTGAATTTGTTTTTGGTGTTGTAACCCTTGGGTCAAGGGTTGGGGGTTTTAAGCCCAACACCTTTGTGTTCCTCTCTTAGCTGCCAGCTATTGTGTCTAGGAGGCAGCTTTCAGTCTCCCAGCATACAGTGGGGTAGACCAATTTTGGTGCTGACAAATTGTGAATTTCTGTGGTGAGGTTGCTGAAAAGCTCTAAATTAGAGATTTTAGTAATTGGGTTTTAGTCTAGATTGAATTTTGAAACTCTCTGTGTGAGTGTTTCAGAATTGGTCCACACCCTCCTTTGCTGGAGAGACACCAGTCCATGTAGGACACTGAAATCTCTACATTCTCTTGTAAAGTCCACTTTTAGGGCACAGGGACAAAACCTCCACAGGTTTCACCTTCATCACTATGAATATGAAATCCAGGGTATTGACCCTGATATGCAGATACGCCTGTGTGGCCACAGTAGTGCCAACAATACTGGGAGCTTGCTGCCTTGGGATCCAGAGCCTGAATGGTTCAGGCAAAATATTCTTTGTGCCTGCTTCAGTCTCTATGATTCAGGCACCTTCTGGTGCGTAGAGCATAAGAAGGTACTTAGGCAGGTGGTGGGAGTCTGGTAGGAGGCTGCTTTCTCAGATGACACAAGCATGGTACTTTCTCCAGACGAGGAAGCTGCTTTCCCCAGGAGCCCAGTGACCATTTTCTGTGCCCAGAAAAGGTTTCCTGCCTGAAGGAGCTATTTTTAGATTTGCTTTCACTGATTCACTTCCCCTACAGATTCTGTGTCTTGTGTCTATTGCAATTAGCCTTCCTCTCTAATCCACAGGTTACAATTCAATTCTGCTATTTTTTTGCATTTTTTCTTTATCCATTGACCACAATGTTAAAAATTGCCTATGCTTGCCCTCCTCATTACTACTGCAGCTGGCAGTCATGCTGATGCCCAAATTGGTGCTTCTCTAATGTTTTGTTTCTTACGTTCAATTTCTGACTTCTGTGTTTCTGACTCCTTTTTCACCACTGTCTTGCCAGCAGCAATTTACAGCCATTGTTACTGGGATGAGGTGATATATCATTGTGATTTTAATTTGCATTTTGTTGAGGTTTAATGATTTTGCACCTTTTCATATACCTCTTGACCATTTAAGTGATAAGGAGTTACTATCCAAAATGCATACAAAAGTCATCAACAAGAAAAAAATAATGGAAAAAAGGACCAAGTACCTGAATAGACACCCCTTAAAAGAAGTCATTTATTTTTCAACATTTTCCAAAACATGTCCAATCTACCCAGTTTCAGATTCTTCAACACTTCATGGTTTAATTGGTGTTTTATCAATTTAAAATACCTCTACCTATAAATTTGCTCTTTATGTGGTACATTAAAGAATGTTGTATTCCAGGAATATTTTCTGGGGTTCTTAATTCCCAAACATGAAGAGGACTGTGCTGCTTTTAGTCATTGAAAACTACATTTTTTTGTACCAAACGTCTTTGACAACTTAAAGAAACTGTGGAATATATACACAGTGGAATACCATTCAGTCATGAAAAGAAAGAAATTCTGAACTTTGTGACAACAAGAATGACCCTGGGGGGCATTATGTAAAGTGGCATAAGCCAAAATGAGTAGTAAAATACCATATGATCTCACTATTATGTGTGAAATCTGAAAAACTGAAGTCACAAAAATAGAGAGGAGAGTTGTGATTGTCAGGGACTGAAGTGTGACTTGAGGAGAGGTTGGTCAAAGTACACCACATTTTAGTTAGATAGAAAGAAAAAGTTAGAGATCTAGTCTATATTGCTGTGACTTCATATAATAATAATGTATTGCATTTTTGAAAATTGCTATAATGATAAATTTTAAGTGTTCGAATAACACATAAGAAAAGATGTGTGTGAGGTAATCAGTATGTTAATTAGCTCAATCTAATAATTCCACAATGTACACATATTTCTAAAATATGTTATATATGATAAATATGTACAAATTTTATAAATTAAAAATAATAAACTATTTTAAAATAAATATGAATGAATGGTATGGTAGTGAAGAACTTAAAGAGAAGTATTCATTGAATGTGAGATATTTATCTCACTGTTGAGGGATGAGGATGCTTTGACTAGTTTTCAGACTGATCGTATTCCTTAAACCTGAAAGTAGGTAGATTGTGGTACTCATTGCTAGACTACCATAAGTTCAAGAAAATATAGTGCAAATATGTCTTTCTATAATTTCTGAATCACTCTATAACATTGTAAATTATGTTTAAGCTTCCCAAACATTTGGAATCATTCTGGTGTTAACAAATATTTTTAATAAGTTTTTAAATTTTCTAAGAGCATGGAAATTCCATAAAATAGCAGTATTATGTGGAATTCAGCCAATAACATCTTGCTTGTTTGGCTGATTACAAGTTCAATGTCAGATTTAGTAGGTTGTGAAAGAAAAACACATTTATCTAGAATATATCAATAGACACATGCCTACTTAAAGAGAAAACTCACCATTATAAGAGAGATTACATACTTATTGATTCTTTTTGTCCATTTCATGTAATACTTCTGATTATAACACTTTTTTCCTTTTTTGTATGTGTATATATATATACATATATATACACATACAAAATATGTCTGTGTATATATGTATATATATATGAATTTGGTTTTCATTTCACCTTTTCTTTGAATAGTATTTCCTACATTAAAGGCAATCAGCAATCTAAATTCCATCAGAGCTCCAATCATATGCAATTTATAAAATTTTAGAAGAACACAGGTAGGTACTACACAGTAATCAACTTAGCTGTGGAAGAACAATTTAATTTTTTTATCATCTACCACAGTGATAAGCCTGGAGAATTGATTTAAATTATCAAGATAGGGTTGCCTTTAGACAACTTTTGATTTTTCCTATACTCAAAGTTGAACATAATTTCTTATCATGAGAAAATTCTTCTTATAAGATCCATTAATGATCAAATGAATACTTTGAGTAAGAACAGGAGCCTTTCCAATTTGTTGGAAACATACACAGAAGAAACATTTGTAAACAAAGACAAAATTGTCATTCCTTCTCCTTCATTGAAGTGCAAGTGCCTGTTAACCTGGATTGTTTCCTAAATCTACCACAATTTCTGTTCAGAACTTTATTGTGTTATAGCATTAGCGTATTAATTACTGCTAGAGAAGGAACCATCATTTTAAAACATTATTTCCTTTATCCTTAAAATGAATATGAATTCAGATATAAACTGCATCCAGTTCTTGCGGCTAGTTGGTTGTTTTCCCTCAAAATTTAGGTTCACGTCACTTTTATTTGCATATGTATATACTCTTGTTATACATTCCTCTTTAACAAATTATCCCAAATCCTAGTCACTAAAGTACCAAACATTTATTATCCCACAGTTTCTGTGGATAAGAAATCTAGGCAATGCTTAGCTGGGTCCTCTGCATCTGATCATCTCACAAGGCTACCAGGTATCTCAAGGCTTAATCAGTGGTGGGACCACCTCTGTATCCACTCCAGTGGCTATTGGCAGGATTCAGTTCCTCCAAACCTATTCTTTACTGGTTGTTGGCTAGAGTCCTCCTTCACTATCTGATCACATGAGTCCTCTCCATTACACAGCTCACAATGTGGAAGTAATGTCAACAAAATTAGCAAAAAGAAGGCAAGAAGAGTAAAAAAAAAGTCATAGGCCTTTGTAATCTAAACATGGAAGTGATTAAATGCAAGGTGTGATTAATTTCAAGTTCACCATCAAAAACAAAGGACAGAGTATGGATGTCAGAAGGGGATTACTTACAGCCCTTTTAGAAATTGTCTTTAATTACATGTGTGTGTCATGAGAATACAACTTCTTCATTTGTAATCATTCAATCTTACTTTTTTGATTTCCATTGTATGTCAAATAGTTTGGAACCTAAAACATGAAGGTAATGACATATTTGGAACATAGCATGTCACCCTCAATATTTAGGCACAACATTTAGGGGCACAGCATAATGGGTCATATTAACGATGCCACCCTTGCCTGTATATTATGTTGGAAAGATATATTCATTCCATGCTCTCTTTTTTTTTTCTCTCAAGTAGTGATAATTTATAATGGCTAAAGTATACTTAGAAACCAAATTAAAACTGTACTTTAGGGTATTAGTATAAGCTTGTTAAAGTATGACTAAGTAGTCCTGCATGGATTTTCATAATCTCTGATTTTTCCATATTGTGACATCTTTTGTAGCTTTTGAAATAGAAACTTTTGAAAATATGAATCAATAGTGATCATACCACTATAGAGCAATCATATAGTGAAAGGGAGGGAAAAAAGTTGACTTAAAGTCAAGACCTTTCCAAGGTACCCAGGATGAATATCTCAGATATCAGGAGTCCTTAAAGTGATAATGTCCTCAATGCCTGGGGAAAGGAAGCCTGTTTCTCTAATCCTATTTGATTACATGTAAGAATTTAATCATTTACCAGGTGTCCATATTTTTCCAAGAACGTGTATGTGTTCCAAACTATTTCCTGGCTTTCAGCTGCTATCTTTATTTAACATCTGGTTCCAGATCTAATAACCATTTTTCTGCTAGTCACTCACTTCTGGCCTTCTTTATACTCATGTTAATAGACCCCCTATTTACCCTTATTATAAATATAGTAAGATAAGCCCAGTCTCTAAATTTTGACAAAATTATAGTGAAGGTTATAAAATAGTGATTAAATTATAATGCAAAGATATTTGAGACAGTATTGATATGACTGTTCTTAAAGAACATAAATCTGTAAGTCTCCACAGTGGTCCCCTGCTCCGTAACATACTATTACTTGGGAAAGAGATAGACTTGTTACCTACCCCAGGCTGGCAACCAACACAGGATGTAGTATACTACTCCATTACTAAAGTGCCATGGGACAAGTCTCTCATATCTAGAATGCAGGCTTTGAATACAAGACTTTAGGGAATATATCTTGACTTAGTCCCAGGATAAAGTCTGCACAGTCCTCATATTCTTCTCTGGAACTTCATATATTATTGCAAATATGCAATATTTTTAGGAGAAAATCATTGTTTTGTGACCACAGATAGATATACTTTCTTTATGTATTTTTAACATGGCAACATCTTCAACATTCAGTGATCATGATATTAAAATATTTTCTAACTTCTTTCAGTCTAGAGTATCGTTATAATTCCATTTATGTAGCAGATTTTGTCCATTTATCATCTAATGAGTGGTAACACTAGGGTGGTATATTTATTCTGTCTTAATATTCTCTACTCCCCAATTTCTACAGTCAGCACCTTTTGAAAAATGTAGTTACACATGCACACTCTAAGAATAATGTTTAACATGCATTGGGTATTCTAGGTCCATAATTTGTAATGTCTCCTGCACATACAGGAGATTTCACAGAAAATGTCAGTAGTAAAGGCATAGTGGTAAAATATTAGTTGTTTTGCAGAACAGATCAACTGACCTTATACAAAAAAAGTAATTACACAAGGTAATCTTAAAACAAATGGTAGCATATATTCTACTATATATTAGATTGATTTTGACAAAAGTTATGATGAAAAGGAAAGATGTAGTAGTATCCCTTCACCTTAAATTTATCTCATCATTTTTGATATATAAAACATTGACTCTTCATATATGCTAATGCCTAACTCCCCCAGATCTGTGAATACATTATGGCACTTGGCAAGCGGGAATTGAGGTTGCAGATGAAATTAAGATTGCTAATCAGTCGACTTTGAGATGATTAGATTATCCTAAAAGATTGAGATGGGCCAAGTGTAATCCCAGGGGTCCTTTAAAGTGGAAGAGAGAATCAGAGGAAGTCAGAGTGACACAGATTAAGAAAACCTCACCTGGACATTGCTAACTCTAAAGCAGAAGATTACAAGCCAAAATATGGCCTGCCTTTAGAAGGTGGAAAAGGTAAGGAAAGGATTCTTTCTTGAGGCTAAAGAAAGAACACAGCTCTGCCAATATCTTGGAATTCTTCAAACTCTTAAAGTCCTACCCAGATACAAAACTTGACAGTATCCGCACTGAAGATATGAAAGGCTTGTGCAACATTAGAGCTTTCTTAATTTGCTTGCATATTTATCCATGCCAGTGACTCTTCTGCTTCCTGATGTTTCTTCTTACTCATTAACCTCCCTTTACTTCAATTTAAAGAACTCCCTTTAGCATCTTGTAGTACAAACCTAGTGGAGAAACTTTCTGTCAGCTTTTGTTTGTCTAGGAATATCTTTATCTTTCTTCATTTCTAAAAGATAGCTTTGCTAGATGTAGTATTCTTGGTTGGCAGTTTCTTTCTCCTTTTTTCCCCCCTTCATTTCTATGAAAATATTGTCACTGTTTCCTGGCCTGTAAGGTTTTGCTGAGAAGTTTCCTGTCAGGTAAGTTGCAACACAATTCTTTCTTTTCTCCTCCCTTCCTTCCTTCCTTCCTCCCTCCCTCCCTCCCTTCCTTCCTTCCTTCCTTCCTTCCTTCCTTCCTTCCTCCCTTCCTTCCTTCCTTCCTTCCTTCCTTCCTTTTCTTTCTTTCTTTCTTTCTTTCTTTCTTTCTTTCTTTCTTTCTTTCTTTCTTTTTCTCTCCTTTCTTTCTTTCTTTCTTTCTTTCTTTCTTTCTTTCTTTTTCTCTCCTTCCTTTCTTTCTTTCTTTCTTTCTTTCTTTCTTTCTTTCTTTCTTTCTTTCTTTCTTTTTCTTTCTTTCCCTCCCTCCCTCCCTCCTTCCCTCCTTTCTTTCTTTCTTTCTTTCTTTCTTTCTTTCTTTCTTTCTTTCCCTCCCTCCCTCCCTCTCTCCCTCCCTCCTTTTTCTTTCTTTCTTTCTTTCTTTCTTTCTTTCTTTCTTTCTTCTTTTTCTTTCTTTCTTTTCTTTTTTTTTCTATGAGAGAGATCTCTAATATTTGATAGATTGATTATGATATGTCTTGGGGTAGATTTGGTTGAATCACATCCAACTGGTGACTTTTGGTTTCCTATACATGGACCTTCTTTTAAATTTGGTGAATTTTCTGTTATTATCTCCTTGAATTAAGTTTTCCACTTCTTTGGCATTCTCAGATACCTCTTGAATTCCAATCACCTAAATATTTGCTCTTCTAATGTTGTCCTAAAGTTCCCATAAGATTTCTTCATTCCTTTTTCTTTTTCATGGGTGAATTTTGGAATAGCCTGTCTTCAAGCTCAGTAATTATTTTTTCTAGTTCATCTCTTCTGCTGCTGATGTCTTCTCTGATTTTAATTTCACTTACTGTATTTTTGAGCTTAGGGATTTCCATTTGAATTGTTTTTTAAAACATTGCCTCCCTTTTTCTGTTAAGGTTCTCTGTTAGTGTATTGAATCATTTCTGTGTGTTCTCTTGAGTCTTCTTCAGTTTCCTTAAAGCCACTATTTTAAATTCTCTATTTGAAAGTTTACCTACACCAGCTACTTTCTTTTCATCTCTGTTGCTTTGTTTTGACTGCTGAGTGAAGTTACAGTTTATTAAAAGCTCTTGATGTTTGGTAGTGTATGGCATCATCTAGGAACCAGGATTTGATATTTATTCCACTCTTTGTAGTGTGTGTGTGTGTGTGAGAGAGAGAGAGAGAGAGAGAGAGAGAGAGAGAGAGAGACTTTCCAGAAATTCTAAGATTTCCCCAAATCTGCAATTGGTGTATTGCCCAGTGTGAAATGGGGGAATACTTAAAATGTGTAGTCCGTCTTCAGAAGCTTTTTCCTGGTGTTTGGGTAGGCCAGGGCACCTAGCCATAGTCACTAGTCTATGCCATGCCTGTGGATACCATCACACCAATACTGCAATACTATGTCATACACAAAGATTAGAGCAGAACTAGGTAGGACAAAGATCTACAATGCTATGGACTGACAACTGCTGAAGTGAGTTCCTAGCCCAAGATGACTATGACCATCCATAGATGATGGTGGTGGGAATAGAAATCTTGCAGACTGAAACTTCCTGTCTATCCCAGTGGTATTCCATGTCTGTCTGCCTGGTGCCAGAGTAGGTCTAGAGGCTCTGTGAGCACAGTGTGAAGATAGCTGTATTGCCTAATGTTGGGGGATGGGTCATGGAGACAGCTTCTTTGCTGTCAAGGCTAACACCAAACTGAGTCCCACTTGAGTCTCACAGCTTCAGGGGCTTGAAAAATCTCACAAGTAGAGAGCAGAAACATTAGACCAACTCTAAGGCTGTCAGTGATACAGGTCAAAACTCAAGTCTGTCACACTGGCACTCAAGTTATCTCATGGTGCCTTTGCAGATCTAGAGCTTTGATCCCTTCACTCTGGCATGGACGTAAGGCCCTTTGATTTCTTCCTGATGCTGAGTCTAATTCCAGTGGTCCTGGCACTGTGTTCCAAGGCAAGGTACTGTGCTAGCTTTTGTGTCCTGCTCCCAGTGAGTAGAGTCTTGCTTTCCCCTCTGGTGCCTGAGGTCAGGGAGAGGCAGTGAAGGCAGTCAGTCATTTGTCTAAACCAGTTCCAGTTGCTAAGTCCATGGGTCCTGGCCTGGGGACAGAGATTGTGGAGTTCTTCCTGGTACTGTTTTTCACCATGGTACTGGATTTCATATCTAAGTCCTGAACTTAATTCCCTCTCTCTGTCTGTGAAGTGTGTGACATCTCTCTCCTCTACAGCTTGGAGTTGGGGGAAGATGATTCAGGCAATGCTTATCTTTATGCCTTCTTCAATGCAACTTTTTCATCATTATGCTTAAACAAGGCACTATGGTCTCACCTGACTTCCTTAGATTTTGTAAAGGTAGTGTGGTACCATGAATAGCTGGTCAAACTAGTATGTCTGTGGGCAAATGATCATGGGAGGATCTTACTCAACTGTTATCTTGCCTCTATCTCTTAAATCTGTGTCATTTTGAAATGCTGGTAGCAATTGGTCATAGCAGTAGAAGGAAACTTTGACAGAATTCTTTTTATTTCTCTGTTACCAATGATGAGTACCTCTACCAATATACACATCTTCTCTTTCACTTGATGCATGACCTTGAATTGTGACCTTGTTTGTTAATGGGTACATTAATAATCTTATGGGAGTATGAGGCATACATGACAAATTATTTGGAAAGAATCAAGCTTTAATATATAAAACTAAATTTATATTTATAAACATCAGTTGTATATATTAATATGCAGTATAATTTTCAGCTTATATATCACTAAAGTATACATTCCTATCTCTTTCTTTTTGATCTTGAAGGTCACATTGCTTAGACCCAAATATTATGAATGTGGCAGTTTAACTCTGGTTTCCTGGATAAAATGATTTTTGTGTCTAGTTGAAGGTAGATGAAGCCTTTTAACCACTCTGATGACCATAACATAAAAAACAAAACAAATGTAAAACAACAAAAACACCTAAATTAAAATCCACCAGGTCATTATTTTTCCCTTAGCTGAATTATTAGTTTTACAGAAAGTACATTAATTTATATTTTTGGGATACCATTTACTTCCACGTCTCCATTTACACACTTGCATCATTATAATCTATTGTCAACATAACAACCAAAATGTTCCTGATCCTTTTCAAATCCACTTTAAACAATATAGTTTCCCTGCTTAAAAGCCTCAAAGACTCTGTCTCATTCTGAGCCCTTTAAATGTCCTAAGGTACTACATGATTTGAGTTCTGCTTAACACTGTGGCATGATTCCCATAGTAGTCTCCACTTCTCTCCTTTGGCTCAAGTCTCAGAGTGATTCAGAGTTTCAACAGTCTGTGCTCAGAACACAGACACCATTCTCTCTGCCTGGGATGTTCCTCCCCAGGACCCACCTGGCTGGATCTGTCACCTAAGGTTGTCAGTGAAGCCCACCCCAATTCACCCAGGTGAATATTGTGATCCACTTCTCTCAGTTCTAAAATACTGTGCACATATTTTGCCTTTTGACATCCCTCACTAGGATTTATACATGAATGGGCACTATTCATGTCAGCTTTTATCATGACTCTGTCAAGGAGATAAGTGCCTAGTATATGGCTTGTGTTCATTAATATTTAATTAAATTAATACCTTTATTTATTTGCAGTGATGCAATATCTTAAATCTATCAGTCTTGAAGTTCAGATACAATTTTATGTCATCAAATTAATTCTTTTGACTTCACATATGAATATAATAAATACATAAATAAATAAATAGAATGGGCCCCAGGAGAAGTTACATAGCTACCTTCACCAAGAGTTAAACAAGAAAGCTTTACTTTTTAGCCATCAACAAAACTGAGTACAAGTCATTTATATAACTTCATATTTACACTAATAACAGCCTATACTCTTTCCAATTTTAAGCACTTAGGAATTTCCAACCTCTTGTCTTTCTTTTAACAGAGCTTTTTGTTTATAAAGGTCAACATTCCTTTTTACCTTCCAGTAAACTTTCTCAACATGGTCATTTATTGTTCAAATATTGGTAATAACTGTCATGTATAAAACACCCTTGTAGCATAGTGAGTATTTCAGAGATGGATTTCAACTTTTTGATCACTGTCTTAACATATATATATACCGGTCAGTCATCTCTTATGTACCACTCCAGATCCTTTCAATCTCACTTCTATCTAGGCAGATAGTAATTGTTTTTCCCAGCCACTGAGCAACACTGTGTCATCTCTAACCAGTTTTACAGGTGTAGAAGCTGCCCGAGTCTTATCTCAAGTCCTTGCTATGCTTCTTTCATTCTCAGAGGCTAGTGACGTTCTGGGACCTTCTTGGTACCCATGGGTATGTAACTCATTTTCTCAAGGAGTTAATGCTCTATTGAATAAACCTCAGATCAGTAGGAAACAGGAGTTGGCCTGTATTTTTTTTTCTATGAAAAGAGCTTATTTGACCTTTTGGAAAATGGTCCTTCAAAATTAAGTGACCCATTACACTTGATGCAAGGAGTGACCCTCTTGTAACACTTTGTCATGTTGGCCCTGCATTCTTCACTGCTTCACTCTTTTCACCTCACTCCTGACTCTTCAGAGTTGTAGTCCATAACAGAATTATAGGGCGTGAACCCTCGTCTAGGCTTCTGTTCTCTGGGAAAGGCTGAGAAATTGCCTTCAAGGACCTTAAATCTAATAAGAGTAATTATATTCAAACTACTACAAAGTATTATATAATGTACTGCACTTGGTGTTGTCAGCATTCTATCACTGACAAAATGCTTAAGAAAATTAACTTCAAGGGGGAAAGAATTATTTTGCTTCATAGTTTCAGAGGTTTCAGTCCCTGACTGGCTGGCTCCGTTGCTTGGGAGCTGAAGCAAGGCAGAATGTAAGGGTGGCAGGATGCTGCTTACTGCGTGGCAGCCAGGAAGCAAAGAGAGAGCCAGGAACTGGGCACAGAGCATAAGCTTCACAGGCCCACCCAGGGACCTACTGCCTCCAAGTAGTCCCCACCTCCTCCAGCTTCCACCACTCCCCTGTGCTACCATAAGCTGGAGAACAAGCTTCCAACCCAGGAGTCTCCATAGACATTTAAGATCCAACCATAATCACATCTTACTAAACGTTTACAAAGGACTATCCAAGTTCAGAGGAAAGAGAGTTTACTGTTCTCTTTTTCTTTCTTTTTGTTTTTTCTGAAGTAAAAAAAGGTTCTGTTCAGAACATGATTTTCACTAAATAGTAAATAATGACTAAGCTTTTGCTAGAGCGACGAGCACCAACATCAGCATCTGCAGTGCTGCTGATGATCTTACCATGTCCGGGAATGAATCACAGTTTGCAAACACTGCCGGATGAGTATATACGTGTGTACGCGCATGCACACGTGAATGTGTGCTGGAGAAATATGCTGAAATGATCTTTGAAAAACTACTTTCTTGAAAATAGGTATATTAAATTATTATTTGAAACTTCTAATTAATAAAACCAAATTATAAGCCTGACTCTGAAAGTATCATCCACTAAAATGGGAACTATAACATTTATCAGGAGTAAAAGTGATTGTACTTTAGAATAATAATGTGGTTAATACCATTTTGTATGGTTACATCTAAAGAGCTAAAAGCAGTCAGTCAGTAGTCAACTCATGTCCAAGATTGTCCTGACTTCCATGAGTTCAAGGGGGATAATCTTAAATTAGTGTTTGATGTGAAAAATGGAAAGCAAGATCCCAACATTCAGAATACATGGTTTAAAATCTCTGGTTCATTATGGTTACAATATTCAATTATATATTCAATGTTTCAAAGAGATTTAAAAAAACAAAAGAAGGAATGGTAATATAATGAAGTTTAACAACTGCTAAATCATATAGGCCTAATAATGAACTCTAATCAAAACTGGCTGATTAGCACTCTCACATCTTCTAGTGACTGTCAAACCTAAATAAAGAATTGATTTTAATAAATCTGAAGTCTGATGAATGAATTGTTCTACTTGGAAGGGTGACTAAATTTTCTCAAATATTCTTAGAAAGACATAGAAACAAATTCTTTCTTAAGAGATAGGGTAAATTGTTATGTTGATTCTCATTTATGCTCATGTTGTTTGGTGGATCAAAGCAAACTCACATATTTTATTGTTTTATCTGAATCTCTTATTTTTATATTATTCAACTTTAAAGTAAATAGGTATATATTAGTCAGTTTCATGTTATTATTATGAAGTACCTGAGACAATTAACTTACAAGAAGAAAAATTTTATTTTCATGGTTTTAGAGGGTGTAGTCCAAGATTAGGCTGCTCCTGTGCTTTGGGCCTCTGGTGAAGTGCTATATGGCACTAGTGGGAGCTTGTGGCAGAGTAAACCACTTATACTGTGAGCCTGAAAGGAGAGAGCAAATGAGAGAACAAAGTCCCACAATCTCCTTTGAGGATACACACTCAGTGACCTACAGACCTTGCACTTGACCCTACCTCTAAATGCCCGAAGCACTTCCCAATACTTGCATGCTGAGGACCAAGCCCTCACATACATTTATATACATATATATATGTGTATGTACACATACACAACTTTGGGGTACACTACCCATATTAAAACCATAGCATGTTGTATTCTCAGAACACATTGTATTTTGAACTGTAGAGTTTTAAAGTTTGAAAGTTGGAGGAATTAATAATGGAAGGAAATACCTTGGAATGCTCAATCTATGTCATTTAAACTGAACCACTTGACTACCTTAAAGAAAATAGAAATGAACCCGAATAGTTGCAAAAATATGCTTTAAAAATGCTAGAAGTAGGTACCTGAATCTATTTACTATGTATAGTATTATTTTCAAATTCATTCTTTTTCTCAAAATCAGAAAAGTGTGGCTATAAATCTTTATTTTAAATATTTTTATTTTTTAATATTTATTTTAGAATATGATTTATTTTTCTCTGATATTCTCTTAGAACTCCCCCTCAAAGCAATATAGGGAACATGTGGGATAGACAGAATTAATGGTTTATCCATGTGACATATAATACACAAAATGTTTCTCAAGGTACTTTCATGATAAAATATTGTCAACCAGTTAAAAGCAAAAGCCTCATGCATAAATGTGCTTCTTTTTTTTTTCTTTTTCTTTTTTGATGCCAGTGTTGAACCCAGGACCTTACACCTCCTGAGCTTCACACTCTATATTGAGCCCTAAACATGTTTTTAAAACCTCTTTTTCTAAATTTTCTACAACACAAAAATATATATTGTTTAATGTAGAAATTCATCTGGGGGAAGAAAGTAACTAACAATATATTCGAAAATTTGTAAAAGTCAGTTTTATTGTCATAATTTATATGTGACAAAGTGATTCTTTTTAGATGTACAACTTGATGATTTTAAGTGTTTTGTTTTTAGGATTTTCATATGTTAAACTCTCAATTTTGAGTATGGCGTACAATGGGAATTGACAAACACATGGATTCTCTTACCATCACAGCAGAGATACAGAAACAGTTCCATAACCCCTGAGAAAATTCCAGGTAGTTGCTTTGTAGCCAAATTCTCTCTTGTAATTTTGCCTTTTCCTGAACATCATATAAACGGAATCACACAGTACCTAGACTTTGAGTCTGACTTCTTTCCCTCAGAATAATGCATTTATTATTAATAACCTCCTTGTAGATTTGTTTTCTTTTTACTGCAGAGTAATACTCCATTGTACAGATTGTCACAGTTCTTTACTCTGTTTTCTATTTTCTAGATGAAAGACTTTTAAAATTTTATCCAGTTTTTTTTTACTATTGTAAATAAAGGCATTATAACCATTTGCATAAAGTTCTGAGTTTCATTTAATTTGGGTAAAAAATTGGGGAATGCAAAATCATTTGGTAATTAAATGATTACTTTATACAAATTTCCAGACTGTTTTCCAAAATTGCTATGTAATTCAGCATTCTCAGGAGCAAGGCGTGAATGTCACCTGCTCTACTTCCTCACCAGTTCTTGGTGTTTCCAGATGCTGTTTGTAATTTTAGTCTTTTTAATAGATGTGTGATACTGTCACATTGTGGTTTTAATTAGCATCTCCCTAACGACTGTGGTTATCGAGCATCTTCTTATTTGCTTAGTTGTTATTTGTATTTACTCTTTGGTGAAATGGCTATTCAAAACTTTGCCCACATTTTTATCTTATTATTTTTATTGAATTCTGATTGTTCTTTACCTATTCCAGATGCCTGTATTTTGTCACATTGATAATTAGCAAATGTTGTAGTTTTTTTCTTTATAAATAATTTTATTTTCCTGAACATATTTATCATATTTGTTGAAGTTCATTTTGTAATTTTCCTATTGGGTTATAGTTTCTTTTTTCCTTCCTTCTATGAACTGATTGCTTATTCTTAGGTTACACATTTTATATGATGTTTTCTTTTAAAGTTGTATAGTTTTTCATTTCATATTGAGGTCTAATATCCTTTTAGAGTTGATTTTGTAGAAAAAGTGAGGAACATGTCAAGTCTAATTTTTTTTTACATGTGAATGTCTATTTTTCTGGCAGTATTTATTGACAATCAGTTCTTATTCATTGCTTTTAAAGCATTTTCATAAAAACAAGTTAAACATTTATCAGTTTCTATTCCTGTTCTATTTTGTGCCTTTCTTTTTTCTATCTACCTTTTTGTCAGTAAGTATTGTGCTGTTTACTACAACTTTGTATTGTCTTAATATTAGGTAGAATGAAACCCTATGTTTTTCAGCATATTTATCATGCATATGTTTTGTTATATTTAGACCTAAATAGTTCATTTATTGGAAATTTGATACATGGTATGACTTTAACATCTTTGATTTATAGGTGTTCTTCATTATCCTAAAGAGATGCAATTGAGTTTTGTTCTCCTGATTAACTAAATTTCATTATTCTTAGAGGTGTTCATTTGGTTTGGGTTTAGTTTTGGTTTTGAGGTTCCATGGGTAGAACATAGTCAATCATGGTCCATTTTAACACAACATGTTTATTTCTTCTGTCCTCTTTTTCAGTTTAGAAGCTTTAGAGGCATTGGTGGTGTAGTGATTGTAATAGCTGCCTTCCAATTTGAGAGCTTTAATTTGTTCTTGCCTCTTTTTTTTTTAATTTGTTCTAATTAGTCATACATGACAGCATAATGTATTTTGACACATTGCACACAAAGCAAGCACAACTTCTCATTCCTCTGGCTGTACATGATGCAGAGTCACACTGGTCCTGCAATCATATATGCACAAGGGGTAATAATGTCCATCTCATTCCACCTCCTTCCCACCTCCACACTGCCTTCCCTCACTCACTTTCCCTGCCTAATCCAAAGTTCCTCCATTCTTCCCTAGCACCTGCCCTGCCCCATTATGGATCAACATCCACGTATCAGAGAGAATATTTGGCCTTTGGTTTTTTAGGATTGCCTCATTTCACTTAGCATGATATTCTCCAGCTCTGTCATTTACCTGCAAATGCCATAATTTCATTCTTCTTTAAGGGTAAGTAATATTCCATTGTGTATATATACTACATTTTCTTTATCCATTCATCTGTTGTTGGGCATCTAGGTTAGTTCCATAGTTTAGCTATTGTGAATTGAGTTGCTATAAACATAGATGCGGTGATGTTACTGTAGTCTGCTGATTTGAAGTCCTTTAGACATAATCCAAGGAGTGGGATAGCTGGTTCAAATGGTGGTTCCCTTCCAAGTTTTCTGAGGAATCTCCATATTGCTTTCCAGAGTGTTTGTACCAATTTGCAGTCCCACCTGCAAATTGTTCTTCTTCTTGTTAGAAAGTTCCTCTTTCTAACAAGAGTTAGAAAGTGTAGAAAGTATATAAGTATAGAAAGTATAGAAAATATACAAGTTAGAAAGTATATAAGTTCTTCTTCTTGTTAGAAAACATTATAACAATATCAGCGAAAAAATTCCATAAAGAACTTAATATGGGATAGGACTTTCTTTTTCTTGTGAGGACTAAGTTACTCTGTCCTGCAAAATCTAAATTTGGCCACAGACTGGATCATGTCACTTCTACTTTTGTTGTAAAACCTCTGACTAGTCTAAAAAATGAGACAAAAAACACTTTCTGTGAAATCAAGAAAAAAACACTTTTATATAGACTCCTACAAAAATGTAAACATTCATCCCCCGCCCCACCTTAGGTATAAAGTTCCAAGAATTTCCAGACTCCAGGTCCAGAGAATTTCAGACAATAGCCCCTCTGGACCCTGCAATCAATCAAACTGCTTCCTGAAAATTCCTCCAGTGTCCAGCCTCTTCCGTCCTACTTCAGTTGAGGACTGCCAACACAGTCCTAGTCCTGAGAAAAGACATCTTCACCTTGTCAGTCTTTCACCATTGTATTATTAGCTGTTGGTCATTATAGGTAACCTCTATCAGGTTAAGGAAGTGATCAGTTTTCTGAAGGTTTTTTCAGGAATGAATGTTGAATTTTGTCAAATGCCTTTTCTGATTCTATTTTTCTTCTTATTCTCATAATATCAAGAATTCTGTATGTTAAATGTCTGATACTGCAAAGTTCATAGTACTTTAATTAATTCTGTCTGTGATATATTAGGCTTTGTATTATTACTGGATTCTGCTTACTAGGAATTTCTGAAGTTTCACCCCTCTTTTGATGAGAGATAGTAGATCATGGTCTATCTTAATAGAGAGAATTTATTTCTTCTGTCTTCTGATACAGTTTGGAAGCTTTGAAGACATTGATAGTGTAGTGGTTGTCATAGCTTCCTTCCAATTTGGGAGCTCTGTTTCCCTGTAATAGTGCTTAGTTTTTAAGGAATTAAATTGTTACTCTGTGGAATTTGCTTTCTTATTAGTTATTTGTGAGATTTCAGTCCATTTTCATAGATACTAGTAAAATATTACCTATTTTTTACAAAGGTATGCAAAAGTTTTAGTATTACCATTCACTAGTAATGCTGAAATTAAAAAAAATTAAAATGTAGATAAACTAGGTAGCTCTTACTCTGCAGCCTGGTGTTGAACAAATCCTTATTAGAAGAGAAGCAAGTAAGTTATGCCCTGAATTTTGCAGGAGTATACATGTGACATTGTTGCCTACATGTACAATTACTGCCTGCATGCATTCAGAAAGCTATCTTAATGCACAACTGCATCACTGCTTTGCAGCAATATCTGCACCAGGACTGAAGTCTGACATGCAACTCTTTCATGGACAGCAGTGTTCTGAGAATTCTGTTCTCAAACTTTTAAGTTCATTTCTACTGCCAACTATTACTAAGTGCAGAAACTCACATGGATGCTATTATTCCTATTTCCTCACTTGCGGTTTGAACCTATTCTTATTATGTTTAAGAAAGACTGTAAAAATGGAATTTTCAAGCCCCTTAACGTGTCCATTGTTAACTTAGAGTGAAAAAGAAGCTGTAGACTATTTATGAGCACTGAGGTGCGTTACTTCCTCATTACATTCCTTCTAACATTGCAAAAATGAGATGCTAAATTGTAATTTTGAATCAATCAAATTAAAATCTGTGGCTTTCTCAAAGTCAAATCCAGCTCATTACATTATAATTCAAACCTTCACTCTTTGTCTAAGAACATGGGTATTCTCTTCAACAATTTTCAACTTTGGAGTGTCCCTTAAACTACTAAAATTTGAATAAATATTTGCAAATAAATCATCTTCTTTCATAGGGGATTTTATTACAAATGTTCAAAATAGTGATATCCATTAATGGCATCTTTTTTTAAAATGAGTCTTGAATCCCACGACTCAGAATGTCTTACAATTTGATGTAATATGTCTGATTTTGGCATCTAAAGCTCATAAGATTTGTTTTTGTAGAATGAATTAGTTTGCAAGCAGCAGAAACATACTTTCAAATATATATGTACATACATATATATGTACACATGTATACACACACACATACATACATGCAATAACTCATAATCTGCAGTGGATTGTTTTCAGCTACCTGATGGACACCAAAATCCGTGGATGCTCAAGACCCTTATGTAATCATGTAGTATTCTCCTATAACCTATACACATCTCCCATGTTCCTTAAATCATCTCACTTTTACTTATAATACATAATACAATATAAATTCTATGTACATAGTTGTTATATATATTTTTAGGGAATAGTGATAAGAAAAAAGTCAACACACATTCAAAAGAGATACAATTTTTTTAAAAAATTCAAAAAAGTTTGTTGAATCTGTGGATGTGGTATCAATTGAGTTAAACATTAACTCTCTTGGTCATAAATTTGAAGTATTGACTTCCCAAATTCCATGACCAGATAATGGAAACCAGTACTTATGTCTATAAAGGATTTCTTAAAATATTTAAGAGGACAAGAAGATGGTTTTATTATGTGCTTTGTCCACTGTACCGTTTTGGAAAGTCATGGCTCCTCTACTGGAACTAGATCATAATGTTATTTATCCTGTATTTAAAGCCTTTGAACAACAAGTTTATTAAGTTAGTGAGGATGATTGTTTCACAGTGTGAATGCACCTGATATGTTCATGTCTGAACCTATACATAAGCACACAAATGCAGTCTGACAGTGTGCTTCAAGTTCCGTTGTTTCAGTTACCTATCGTTTCCTCTGTGACTGAAACAAGGCTGCCCTTTGGTTGTCACTGGCACAGCTATTTACAGACACTAGTGATGTTCACGATAGATGGTTCACTTCACAGGACATCTGACACCTTTCTCAAAAAAGAGATCTTCTTCTCTGATTACAGTACTGTGTCCCACTTTAGTCTGTCTGACATTGTTCTTTCCAAGTCACATAGAGTTGTGAAGTTGTGAAAGCACATATAACTGAAGATTAGAAGTGCTGCTAAGGGCTCCAGGTTTCTTATGAGAAAACTGAGTCTCAGAGAGGTTAAGGAACTTCATTTGGAGATATTTTCTACTTCAAAACCTCAATTCTATTAAATTGCATCATGTTGCTTCATTGATAAGCATGAGATACAGAATTAAGATGAGCTATCTGGTTCCTCTGGAACATATATATATATATATATTGCAGATGGCCTAATATATTATAATTTCCCAGAACATTATTAAGAAATACTTAGATTTTTTTTACATAGAATATTTTGGGCACACTGATGTTTTGCAGAGACATTATTTATATTAATGAGCTATAATATGTACTGGGTTCTAAAATCTTTCATAGTTTCTAGAATATTGACTAGCTTATTGATCCAGATATTATTTTAAACTGTTACTTCAATTTTAAGAAAGACACAACAGCACAAATGGAAAAAATAGCTAATATCACCAATTTGAATAACATTCAATATGTGGATATTAAAAATAGAATATTGTTTTTCAGTGTGTAATTTTTATTTACCTAAATATAAACCTATTCTACTTCTGTCCATGGAGTTAAGCTCAAGAATGGCACATATAGCTAGTTTAGAAATTTAATTTCATTGAAGCATATTTTCTTTAATGTGAACTAAAAATGCAAAAGAAACTATAAATTGATGTTTTTTGAAACTTCATTCAGTTCTAAACAATTCTGTCTAGAAAAACATGCTAGATTGAATGAATTCTATAAAATCTAAGCAAACCGCAGTTGTAGATTTACTTGAAAGTGTTGAGGCAATGCTCACACTTCTCCGCTTTGTAACCAGTGATTTATGATGCCTACTATCTAGGAACATAAAGCTATAATGACATGAAAATTTGGTGTAAAAACTAAGATAATTTTTGAAATGTCAACTTCTATTTATATGTATTACATGTCTATTTTACACACAGGGTAATAACATTTGTTTTAGTGCATGGTGAAGTTCAAACTTCATCTAAAACATCTCCTTATAATTATTTTGATAAGTATAATTAAGGCTGTGAATCTCAATACAATTCATAAGATGATTACCTCTAATTTTTCAGTTTAAACATAGGATGATTCTCATTTCAATTGGTAAAATTTTCCTTGTGTTCTTACTCTCTTATTGGGTTCTAAAATCAGATCTAGTTCTAGTTCAAAATGCAATGCTTCACAACTGCTACTCTTCCCTCAGTAGTGTACCCCTGAAACCCTAATGAAGCCCTTCTCAGCCATGGAACAGCCTTCAACCATCAACCTATTACCTCCCTTATTTGCATTGACATAGTATTATTTCTAGCTTCTACTATAAATATGAGATATTTTGGGGGTATTCTTTGGTACTCATGCTTTTCCAAAATATGATGCTTACTTACATGTTTACTTAAAATATCCATGTTCTCAATTATTGTCCTCCTATACATGTAGTGTTTCTTCATATGCATATTCTACTTTTGGTGGTGTCTCAGCTCTTATAAACTTTTAAAAATCTGTTTTAAAGTTCATTGAACTAATTCTATGCTTAAAACAATGAGGGTCAAAGGGTTGTGTTTGAATTTTGGAGGACAGATCCTTCCTCTTCACCAACTATCTACTGAAGATTTTTCTTTTTCTTTTTCTTTTTCTTTTCCAGTTTTTCTTTTCCACTATCTTACTGACAGGTCTGGGTTATACATACTAAATGGAACTTTCTGTATCTTCTCTAAGACATTTGTATTACACAGAAGATTGAGTGAAGAAAATATGATATCATGATGTCTTGTTAAAAAAATACATCTCTGTTCTATATACCTTTCTATGCACAAAGTTGGAGGATCTCTGAACCCACAATTACCCTGAGAGTATATAAAGGAAATATATACAGGTATTTAAAAATTTAACAATGTTTAATATTTATTCTCATAATCAAAGTCAGATCTAAATATCATATAAATCAAAATAGCATTAATAATGAAAATGTGGAAATTAACTATGACAATTAATTGAAAAATAGTGTTACACATAAAAAATTATAAATTTAGTTATTTCCAGTGCTTGATGATTATAATTCCTAATTAAGTGAACTATGACTCAATAAATACACTAGAATTAAACTTTAAAAAATAACATATATTAGGTATTAAACTTAAGGTTAAATTGTATGGTGAATAAATACCTATATATTTTTAAATAGGCTTTCTTTTAATGAAGTAGCCTGAGTTTCTGCCTATTTATAAGCAGAAAAATGCAAACCATATTTTGTGCATATTATAGAGGTGATGTATCTACTGAAATGTTAGATTATATAATGGACACAGACTATACTCACCCAAAATTTTAAAGTTCTTTACTTTTCATCCATGTAATATGTCTGTTGTTTTCAATTATTTATGTTTTTCTTTTTGTTTAACCCTGGGCATGGACATGTGTGTCTTAAAGAAACTTTTACTGACAATTTTCTGAATATAAAGAAGGAAGTTAATTTGCTTTCAAGTCTTTTATGTGTACATTTATTAGATTAAATGTTTGAAAGGAGATGCCAACTAAATCAAGTCACACTATTAATTCAAAAGACATGGATTCAGGGTCTCCTTAATACTGTTTAAAAATATTTTCCAATGACTTGAAATATCAGAGAAAATGTATTTTCTTTCTTTGGAGTATAAATAGATTATTTTAGTGGCATTTTTTGACTCTTCAATGAAACTCTTCCATTTGTGCAGCTCCATCCAATATGTGTACAGCCTGAGTTCCAACAGCCAGACTCTTATCCTTTTAGCAGATATGATAATCAAATAGAAAAGGAACTGAATGATCAAGGAGAACTAAGGCCTTCCTAAATACATTGCTGGAACACTGTCAAGTACTGAATTTCATTTTCTTATATACAAATGACTATTTATCTTAGTTTTCCCAGTTCAGTCCCAGTTTATGCCTGTTATGCTATTACTATCAGTACTTCTTTCATATTCAAAAGTATTCTGTTTTAGACCATAAATTATATACAATCATCATATTGCTCATCATAAAGTTTACAATGAAAATAATTAGATAGTAGTTCCAGTAAATACTCCTGAAAAGTTGGGTCATTAAGTACAAACAGTAAGAGAAAGAAGGTGATTAAACCATTTCACTCTATGTGTTTTGAATTGTTTCATTTGTTTCTTCCCATTAAATGTAGGCTTTTGTTGTTATTCTGAACTAAGTATTGCAATGTCAATTAGGGAAGCACTCTGTTCTGCCTTTTCTACTTGATTCCAAGGGGTGAGTGTAGGAGCTAAAAAACAAACAAAAACAGAAACAAAAAACCCTAATTCAAAAACACAAACAGACTGAAATCTAATCTATGGTCATTATAGAGGCTGCTATTTTCTGCAGCACCCAATAGATAATGAACAAGCTAATAATAATACAATTTATTGCTATTCCAAAACTCTCACTGTTGAGTAATATAGTCTTGATAGAGGAATGTTTCAGTCAGAAATTAAAGCATCTCTCTTATTAAATAACATTAAAATAAACATGATTAATTTCAAAGCTAGCAGTATCCATCATGATACTTTTCCAGTACTGTTTATTGATTTCTTTGTGTTTGCGGCCCTCAGAGGTTAGCTCTTGTCACTAGGAAGACTGATGTTTCCTTTATTGGTTTATAAAGAATCACCTCATGATCTTCCTCTGGAATGTGACTGGCAGCATCCATCTGAATTAGTGCATTATAGGAAGAAAGACTACCCAGACTTTTACATGGCAGGACCATGTCAACATCATTGTCAATTACAATTTTTATACAAGATACACTATATAATTAGAAACTGTCAGTAATTGCTATGATTTATTGTGTATTTCCTGGTGCCAGGCATATTACTCAGGGATCCTTGTCATTTAATATTCACAATAGAAGGCAGATACTACTATTATTATAATTAGTATAATATTATAATCCCATCTCCATTTTAGAGAAAATAAGAGGATTGAATTGTTGAAGCAGTATACCTTTTGAAGGAAACGAATTTATACACTAATGTATAGTTACATATGTGTTGTGTTTATTTCATGCTAACTTTGAGCCATCCCAGAATAAATGAAGGCTATTGGAACAGAAAGAAGGAAAGAAGAAAGAAAGAAAGAAAGAAAGAAAGAAAGAAAGAAAGAAAGAAAGAAAGAAAGAAAGAAAGAGAAAGAAAGAAAGAAAGAAAGAAAGAAAGAAAGAAAGAAAGAGAGAGAGAAGTGAATCTGTATAAAATGAAATTAAATCTGAGACACTATGAGGAACCTATTTGTAAAATATCTTGTCTTGCTGGTGGATCACTGATTTTTAATCAGAGAAAAAATAACTTCATACAATACATTGCTTGATTTTCCATTTGTTCTTTTTCTTTGGAGTTAAGGAAGATAATCAGTATTTTTGAAAAGTAAGGCAAGTAGTCACAGTCATTTTTTTAAAAATGACATAATCGTAGGTATTTGTAGGACACAGTGTGACATTCCATGTATGTATGAACCATGTACTGACCAGATCAGGGTAATTAGTGTGTCTGTACCTCAGACACTTATCATTTATTTGTTTGGGGAACATACAAAAGCTGTCTATTCACTATTTAAAAATACTCAAGTCATCATTATCAATCATAGTTATCCTACTGAACTATAGACCATTAGAAGGTATTCCTCTTATCTGACCTCACCCTCTGATCCCATTAACCATCCTTTCTCCATCCCTTCCCAGAATCATGCTTCAATATTCTATGCAGAATGATATCCTCCCATGCCAGGTTACTCCACAACATGATAACTACATCAAGAAGTAAAGATTTAAAATTTCTCTGAAGGAAAAGTAAAAACAAGTGTTTGTTTTAGATATGTTTCCCCAGCTTTTTCAATGATCATTAGAATTATAACAGCTCATTATCTGAGGGAACAATGATGAAAATGTATTTGTCTATTTGCACATACCAACAATGAAGGTGATGCCCCCAACACACAGGTACACACCCACTTTATTCTCACATAGATGGCAGTTATGCTGTCATAAGGGTCAAAAGTAAGATGTTTGAAATATATGAATTTAGAGCCTCGAAGAGTGCCAGTACTATGAGAATTAACAAACTAGGAACTGAGAACAATCTGGATAATCAGGTAAATTCTGATTCTGGAGAAAGAATAAGAAAAGAAACAGTAAAACCAATTAACACCAAAATTCACAAAGCTAATGGAATGTCAGAAAGTGAAGGAACTAAGAATGGTCAGCACATGGATTAATAATGGGAAGGATAGTTAGTTCTACATCAAAAACTTCCCTCAAAATGTTTTAGATCAGCGTTTTTAAAATGTGGATGCTTCTTGAATTTGGTTAAATATAAAATAAAATATAATGTGCCTACTATTTTATTATCCTTATAAAATTAATTAAAAGGAAATTAATTTACAGAAATATTATTCAAAGTACTCTATCCCAACACTACTGACATTTCCAAATTCATGTTATTATCATAATCCTGAGTTGGTATGTTTGAATTTATTTGCAGAAAAATTTTAATTTGTACAGTTTTTATTAATTTCCTCTGAAGTGTTTAGGTGTTGATCCACAATAAACAGTACTTTTCATGCAAGTAGACTTCTTTCCCATGAAACTTCCTTGCCTTAGAAAACTTCACCTCAAGAATAAAGATGATATAAGACACATGCACGTGTGCACACATACATGCATACACACTCCCATGTGAACTCATGTATCTTATTCTAATCAGTTGAATGAGTGGAATGAAACTAGCAATTTGGTTAAAACACAACCACTTAGGTCATACTTTTTTTTTTCTGTATTTATAGAGCCATTCATTATAAGCTCTTTTTCAACTTCGACACTGGAACTTTTCTGCACTTCATATATATTTGCATAGATAATATTTACGACACTTAATCAGCTCAATGAAAAGCTCAGCAACTCTGTAAGATTCAGTGTATTTGCCTTATTCCAACCTGAACCTGTCTTCTTAACTGGATGCAAATTGAATATCATATGTAAGCCAGGTCCCTTTGCTTTTCATCTCATACCCTTGCAATCTACCTTCTGCCTTGTTGCCATAGTGATTTATCTAAGGGAGGAAGCTGTCTTTACCCTGCTTCTGTTTAGCTGGACTGTGGCTCCTTTGCAATTATCCATGTAACGTACATGTCCTCTTGGTCCTGGTCCCTCTGCCCCAAATTTATTCACCACTCTCTCTCCAACTTCCCATTCTTTACAATAATACAGAATTGTTTAGAGTTCACCCAATACATCTATGTCCTTTCACAATTGCCTATATTTGCTCCTGCTTTTCCTATTGTTAAAACATGACAGTCCCTGACTTGTTTATTACCTACTATTAGGGATTACTCTAGACAGTCTGTCCTCCAACAAGACAGTACTGATCTAGTGAGCTAAGTGCCCTCTACCTTGAATTTATATATTGTTAACTTTTTCCCTTATCAAGATGATCTGTTTATGAACTTTATTCCTTTAGATAAAAAATTATTTGATGACATAGCCATAGTTTGTTTTTTCATTGTATACTCATGAGTGCTATGTCTGGCAAATTTAGGGAACGTTATTTGTTGAAACAAAATAGTCAGGTTTTTCTGAAATGAGAATCAGAATACTATCTTAAGCTAATTTGATCATTCACAGAAAAATCTTGTGTTATTTTGAAATACAAATATACATAAAAAAGGAAGACAGACTGCATTTTTCTAGTAATCTTAAATCCATGCCTTGTTCTGATTTCTTTACTGTTTTAAGATAATCCTTTTATTTATTAAATGTCCTTCTTTTATTTTTGTAGTTCAAGGGGATAGGTTCTTTGTATGTGTAGTTGTTTCAAACTGCGACCAATTTCTATACCAACAATTCAATTCTAATAGGAAACCCAGCAAAATATAATTTATTTAGCCCTCTTTCTTCCTGAAGTCTGGGCAAGAAAAATTGTATACACAGCACTTAAGTTATTGCTTCCTGTTTCACATTCCTTTCTCCTGATGGAGGCTACTCTCACCAGAGATTGCTTGCAACAAATTTTATCTGTTGAGTCTTACTTAACTTCTTTGTGCAGCTTTGGGGTTGACCAGGCTTGACTGCCACCTCTTAGGTCAGTTGCTGGGTCGACAGCTCACAGTGTACTCCATTCATCTCCTACAGGAGTCAGCACCTGGACGGTATGACTGTGCGAAGTGCAGCTGTCCTCTCTCAGTATAGGCATGTTGAACTTTCGAACTGTTTTAGAACTGCTTCAGAGGAGTAGGTCTGTACAACCTGATATACTTCAGTTCTGTGTTCTTAACAGGGTTTCCTGTTTCCTGGTTTCTAAGGTCTGAAATACATCCTCTGGTTCTGCTTCCTGAGAGTAAGGCTTTAAATACCTGCATAGTCTCTAGGTGTGGTGGTTGCAGAATTAAGAATGAAACAAAATTCCATATTTTTATCTTACTTTGTCTTACACACCTATGTCATTTCCTCTATTAGAATCATCTTTGCATATTTTACATTGCTGCATATAATACTGATAGCATCAGTATTATCTAAATTCTAATAATGATTCTGGGTAATGTGTAGGTAAATATCTTCATTTTATTTTTATAAATTTATATTTTTCAATTAGACAACTAGTTCCGTGAGGGCAGGATCTAAGCTTGGTATAATTATGTACCCTTGGTATAATCATGTAACCTTCAAAGCAATTAAAGAAGATGTGCCTAACCAAACTCTTATTAACTTGGTTCTTTTAAAGTAATAAACATATTTTTTATGACTGAAAAATCTAGCATAATATTTTAAAATTTGGATTTGGGCATTTAATCTCATTAGTTTGTGCAGAAAAGGTAGTTATATATATTTTCCTAGCTTCAAAGTAAGGAAATGTTTAGAAAAAAGCAAAATGTTTTATTTCCTAAATATTTTTACTTTTTTTTACCTTTTAAAATTTCTCTGGAGTAAAATTTTTCAGCAGACTTCCATCCAAATGTATATATCTGCTGGGCATGGTTGTGCACACCTGTAATCCAGTGGTTTGAGAGGCTGAGTCAGGAAGATCATGAGTTTGAAGCCGGCTTTAGCAACTTAGCAAGGCCCTAAGCAACTTAGCAAGACCATCTTTGAATAAAATACACAAATGGGCTGGGTATGTGGCTCAGTGGTTAAGCACCCCTGGTTTCAATCCCTAGTACCAAAAAAAAAAAAAAAAAAAAAAAAAAGCAAGTGTTATGAACCTACCTAATTATCACTTAAATAACAAATTAAAATTTGTTCATATTAGATAGAACATATAAAAATAAAATTGTACCGGGGCACAGTGGTGCACACCTGTAATCCTAGCAGCTGGGGAGGCTGAGGCAGGAGGATCATGAGTTCAAAGCAAGCCTCTGCGATAACAAGGTGGTAAGTTGCTCAGTGAGACCCTGTCTTTAACTAAAATACAAAAAGGACTGGCAATGTGGCTCAGTGGATTAGTGCCCCTGAGTTAAATCCATGGTACCCCCCAAAAATAAATAAATAAAATTTTGGCAAGAATGTGAGGAAAAAGATGAACTCATAAATTGCTGATGGGACTGCAAATTGGTGCAACTATTATGGAAAGTGGTATGGAGATTCCTCTGAAAATTTGGAATGGAAGCACCATGTGACCCAGTTATCCCACTCCTTGGCATATACACAAAGGACTTAAAATCAGCATACTACAGTGATGCAGCCACATCAATGTTTATAGTAGCTCAACTCAGAATGGCTAACCTATGGAACCAACCTAGATGCCCTTCAACAGATGAATGGATAAAGAAAATGTGGTTTATATACATAATGGAATGTGTATATATATATATATATATATATACACATACACACACACACACACACACACACACACACACACAATGGAATATTATTTAGCCTTAAAGAAGAATGAAATCATGGCATCTGCTCGTAAATGGATGGAACAGGAGAATACCATGCTAAGTGAAATAAGCCAATCCCTAAAAAGCCAAGGCCAAATGTTTTCTCTGATATGCAGGTTCTAATTCACATTGGAGGGGGATAGGGAAAAATAGAGTTACTTTGGGTTAGGTAGAGGGGAATGAAGGGAGAGGAGGGGATATGGGGGTAGGAAGGATAGTAGAATGAATCAGACATTAGTATTACCATCTGGACATGACTACGCAACTGTTGTTTTCCCATATCATGTACAACCAGAAGAATGAGAAATTATATTCCATTTACGTGTGATGTGTCAAAGCGCCTTTTACAATCATGTATAACTAATTAGAACGAATTAAAAAATAAATCATTTCCCAGATTTGGCAAAAAAGTCAAATAGTAAAACACTAAAATAGATATTGCAAAAACTGGGAGAACCTTAGAAAGATTGCTTAGTCATAAATAAATAAAAATTGTTAACTAAATATAATTCTACCGTATTGACAAAACTCATTTAGTCAGAAATGGAATTTGGGTTAAAATAAGCACAATTTCTATACCAGGCTCATCTATTTGCAGGTGTTATGATTCTGTGCTAGTTCTTTAATTTTTCAATGCCTCAATATCTTCATTTGTAAAATATAAAATGTGATTACTGTGAGATTAGGTGAATTAATGTTAAAATATTTCATGGAGCCTAGAAATTATGATCACTTTAGTAATATCAATAAATAAATTTGTTCATATTAAATTAACATTGTAATTTCCAGTCTTATTTCTTAATGATCAATGATCATGGTTTATGTGTACACTGGATAATATTTTCTATTGTTATAAGACTACTATGTAATTATATGTGCCTAAAAATTTGAACATCTGCATGAAATAAACTATTTGCAGTAAAAATAAAGGTAATATTTACCAAAAGGTCAGTATGCAAATAGAAGAGGTAAATATATCAGGAATATTTAGGTATTATCAAACAACTTCAAGGGGAAAATGATATGACATTGAAACCCAACTTCTGTGAAAAAAAAACACATTTCCCAAAATATTGACCACATAGGCAACTTTCTAATTCATACACTAAAACTAATAAACGCTATCAAAATTTAACAACAAAAGAAATTTACTAAGAACTGCACTGTTTCATTATGAGAAGGAATCTAGAAAATGAACAAAATCTAAACACTTTGTCTTGTAGTAATCTTCTAAATATAATTCTTTGTCAAAAATGCTACTTCTGATAAAACTATCAGGATGTTAAGAAATGTTTTTTAAAAGGTTCTTATGATGGTTTAAAAATAGCACCACCCAACTCTACTTTATCTCTAAAAAATGACATTGTTTAAAAAAAATTAAAGCAAAGCATGGAAGTTTAACAAAAAATATGTCTTGAATCAATGGCCTAAATATTTTTCACATATCACATTTCTAGATATCTCAATTCTCAAGACCCCCTACTAGCTCAAGACCCTGTCACCCACACCTGAAGTAAAGTATCATCTTTCTAACTGACATCCCCCATTTTAGTATGCTTCCCACAGCAAATTCTTCCTATTAAGGTCAAATTGATTTTTAAAAACTCATATCTGATTAAATCACTATCCAGCCTTAGATCAATAGATGCTTGCACTTTCTCTTAGCATAAATTCTAGACTTACTATAAGACTTTATGTCTTAATCTGACCATCATTCTTTCATCGATTTAATCCCCATACATTCCTGCATCAAACTCTTTTAGTCATTAATAACAAATTCTTTAAATTCCTCAAATAAATGGGATTTCATGTAAGGTGTTTCATATTTACATGGAAAGTCATTTCCACTGTAGAGTATTTCTTACCTTTAGTGCTCCCTCTTCTTATGCCTTGTACAGAAATCAAGTTCAGGTGAATTTTAAACTTAATCAAATTTTTAGAAGATACCACAGTGGAATAGTCTCATAAATTTGGATGAAGAATGATTTTCTTAAGTGCAACCAAAAGGAATAACCAAGAAGAAAAAGTCGGATGAATTGTTCTACAGTAAAACCAATTATGCTCATGAAAATACATAATAAAAGAGTGAAAAGGTAATTCATCTAGTGGAGAGATATAAGACAGATAACCAAAAAGCAGCAAATACAAAGTTACATAGAAAATGGCTGCAAGGAAGTAATAAATGATAAGACTGTATTTGGAAAAAAGTGGGCAAGAGGGTCCAACTCATTTTCACAATTAGGCTATTCCAATGAGCAGTAAACTTGTGTAAAGGTGTTCAACTTTATAAAGAAATTGCATATTGAAACTATAAGTAAGAACCATGACACACCCATGAAAAGGCTAGCCCTGGGAGATCAGCAAGACCAAGGAGTTACAAGGGGGGGAATCATCCAGGATTTGCAGCTCACTTCTAATATAAACATCTGAAACTACTTTCAAAACTGGTTTGGTGTTGTCTTCCAATTTTAAATTAGTCTATATACTATGATCTCAAAATTTCCGTCAGAGGTAATATTAGAATCAAACAAAAGTATCAGTGTACTTCTAGCAACATAAGCATTTAAATGATCATCAACAATAGAATGAAAGAGCAAGTAGTGGTATCACGAATAACATATAGTCATAGTAATATATTAATTTGATTATTAAATGAAATAATTTAATTTAATTGTTGATGTCTTACATCATTACTTAAAAATAGATTGATATTGCTAATATATATTGAGCAATCTTAGACCACCCCACACTACTTTATTATTCCATTTCTGTAACATTCAAAAACAGACAAAACTTTTGTATACTATTGAATCTAAAGGGTGATTACCTTTGGGTGAAAGCCATAATGGAGGATTCTGTTCTGGTGAGCTAATATTCCTTTATTTTTAATTAAAACATACTAAGTATACAGAAGAGTGGGTTTCACTGTGGCATATACATGCATGGATACAACATGCTTTGATCAACTTAAATCCCACTACCTCTCCTTGACCTCCTCCCTTCCCTGATCCCCTACTTGTCCCCTAATGGTTTTCCTTTGACTTTAGTGACATCCTTTTGTCCCTGTAGCTTCCACGATTGAAAGAAAACACAACACTCATCTTTCTGAGTCTGGATTATTTCTCTTAATATGATGATATCAAGTAACATCCATTATCTGAAAATGACATACTTTTGTTCTTCTTTATGGTTTAATAAAATTCTACTGTGTTTACATACCAAATTTTCTTTATCCATTCATCTGTTGACAGATACCTAGGCCAATTCCACGACTTGTCTAATGTGAATTGTGCTTTTATAGTCATGGGTATGCATTTCTCTTGAAAGTATGCTTATTCTAATCTGTTTGGATAAATACAAGAAGTGGTATAACTGGATCATATGGTAGTTCTATTTTCAGTTTTTTTGAGGGAACTCCATACTGATTTCCACAGTGGCCATGCCAATTTACTTTTCCACCAACAGTGTATATAAAAGTTCCTTTTCCCCTGTATTTTCACCAACATTTACCGATGTTTGTATTAATGTTTTCCATTCTGACTAGGATGAGATGGAATCTTAATGTAATTCTAATTTGCATTTCCCTCATAACTAAAGATGCCATATAGTTGTTAACTATTTCTACTTCTTTAAGGAATTGTCTGGTCAGTTCATTTGCCCACTTATTGAATGTTGTGTGTGTGTGTGTGAGTCTTTTGAGTTCTTTACATACTATGAATATTAGTATTCTTTCATAAAAATACCTGACAAAGGTTTTCTCCCATTCTGTCAGTTATATCTACACAATGAGAGTTGTTTACTTTGCTGGACAAAAGCTTTTTAATGTGATGTCAACTCATTTACTGATTCATGCTGCCTGAGTCCTATTCAGGAATTCATTGCCTTTGTCTATATGTTGAAATGTTTCCCCTATGTTTTTTCCAGTGGTTACAAAGTGTCTTTGATCTAGGTCTTTGATCCATTTTGAGTTCAATTTTACAGGGTGTGACATAAGAATCTGATTTTATTTTTCTTCTTACCTGTCTTGCTAAATCGCCAAAGCTTTCTCTCCTCCTTCCTCAACTTCCCAAGTTGCTGGTATTATAGGCATGTGCACATTAGTTTCATCAACATTTGGGGCATAAATATTTATAATTTTTTATCTTATTGCTGAATTGTTCCCATTAGCAGTATGTTGTGACCTTTCTTTTCTAATTTTGGCTTGATGTCAGCTTTGTTGGACATGAAAAGAGGTAATCCTGCTTTCTTTTAGATTATATTCTCATGAAATATCTTTTCTCATCCTTTCACTGTCAGTCTGTGAATGTCTTTGCCAGTGAAGTATGCTTCTTACAGACAAGAACATAGAGTTTGGTCTTGTGTTTTAACATTGTCTGTCTTTTAATGGGAGAATTGAGACCATTTATATTCAGTGTTATTCTAGAGAGGCATGCGTTATTTCCAGTTTCATTTTTAATGTTTGACTCATTCTTAATCTTATTTGCTGATCTACTCTCCTAATTAGGTTTACCTTTTCCTGTGATCTCTTTTATATTTTTATCTTCTTCTTATGTACATAAAATTCCTTTAAGTATGCTTTGCAGTTCTGGGTTTGTGGTCATTAATTTCTTTAGTTTATTTTGCCTTAGAAGGTTTTTATGATTCCTTCAATTCTGAAGGATAGATTTGCTGGATAAAGCAGTCTAAGTTAGCAATTATTGTTTTTTTCAGAGTTTGAAATACATCATCCCAAGTCTTTAGAGTTTTTGCTGGTAAATTTGCTGTTATTTTGATTTGCTTTCCTTTATAAGTGACTTGGTGTTTCTTTCTTGCAGCTATTAATATTTTTCTTTGTTTTGGAATTTTGGCATTTTAACTATAATATGTCAAGGAGAGATTCTTTTCTGGTCCTATCTATTTATTGTTCTAAATCTCTCTATCCTTCTTCCTGAGGTTTGGAGAATTTTGGGCTACTCTTTTACTTAATAGGTTTATTATGCAATTATCATGTGTCTCTCTAATTCTTACTCATGGCCTTTGAGTCTTATGTCTTTTAATATGGTTCCAGAGTTCTTCTAGATTCTGTTTCTTATTGTATAGATTTGGAATATCCCTCAAAATCTCTTGTTAAAGGCTTGGTCCCCAGTACTGCTATGATGAGAGGCGGGGATTTTGGAAAGTGATTGGATCATGACGGCCCTGACCTCAACAATGTATTAATCCATTGAGGACTTAATATATTGGGAGTTAGTAGAAATTATAGGAGGTGGGGGCTCATTGTTGGAAACAGATCACTGTGGGTGTGCCCTGGAAAGGTTTATCTTGTTCTTAGCTTCCTTCTCTTTCATTCCTTCCCAGTTAAAAAGGGTGAGCACATTTCCTCTGCCATGCCCTTCCAAGAAAATTTTCTACATTTGTTCAGACTCAAAGTAATGAAGTCAACTTTCCATGGGATAAAACCTCTGAAACCAGGAGTCTAAATAAATCTTTCCTCTTTTATATCCCTTCCCATCTTAGGTATTTTGTCTCTGCAACTGAAAACTGACTGATATACTATTCAGGTTTTTTTCATTATTACTGCCTGAAATTTCTAGTTCTTCCCAACCATGTTTTTAAGATCTGCAATTTTGTCTTCAGCTTGATATAGTATATTGGTGACACTTTCAACTCAATTTTTTATTTGATATATTGAGATTTTTGTTTCCAAGAATTTTGCTTGGTTTTCTTTTATAATCTGTATCTTTTTGTCTAACTTCACATTCATACCCCATGTGATCTTCGTTGACCATTCAGTTGTTTATACCCTGTCTGGTCTTCTTTGACCATTCAGTTGTTTTTTTATATTGTTTGAATTAGTGCATCATCTTAATAATCAATTCTTTGAATTCATTGTCTAATATTTCACCCACTTTGATATTTATGGTGCAACTATTCTGGAAATCAGTATCGAGATTCCTCAGAAAACTTGAAATGGAACCACCATTTGACCCAGTTATTCCACTCCTTGGCATATAGCCAAAGACCTTAAAGTCAGCATACTATAGTGATGGGATATCATCAATGTTCATAGCAGCTCAATTCACAATAGCCAAACTATGGAACCAACCTAAGTGTCCTTCAACAGATAAATGCATAAAGAAAATGTGGTATTTATACATAATGGAATATTGCTCAGCCATTAAGAAGAATGAAATTATGGCTTTTGCCAGTAAATGGATGGAACTGGAGACTCAAGCTAATCTCCACAAAACAAAGGCCAAATGTTTTCTCTGATATGCAGATGCTGACTCACAATAGGCATTGGGTAGGGAGGAGTAGAGGTTCACCAAATTGGTTTGGGTAAAGGGGAGGATGGGAGGAAAAGAGGGAAGATGGTAATGGGAAAAACAATAGAATAAATTGGACATAACACATCTATGTTCATATATGAATGCATGACCAGTGTAACTCCACATCATGTACAATTACAAGAATGGGAATTTTTACTCCATGTATGCATGATTCCACATTCATGTTTAACCAAAAAAGCTAATTTTAAAAAATTTTAAAAGAAATGAGGAGAGAAATAAGAGAAGGCAATGGAATAAAATGTGAATTGAAGAAAAGAAATATCAAGAAAAATCCAATTAATTAAAAACACTTAAAATTAAATAAATATGAAAAAAACTAATAATGAGGAAAAACAGAGCAAAACCACATACCAAAAAAAAAAGTGAAGGCATAAACAAACAAAAAACCATAATAGTTATCCTTGCTGACATCATTAAAATGGTGACAATTATTTCTGAGTCTCCAATTTTAGAATCCACAAGCCCTGGGGAGGTTTGTGGTACACAAATAAGTTCTCTTTATTTTTTATTAACCCAAACAGTATGAATCTGCTAGGAGAGTTTATTTGCTGAACTCTCATCTTCTGGACCACTAGGGAATGTTATCTGTTGCAGAGATAATTCATTTAATAGCTCTGCTTTTTGTGTCTGGGGATGGGGTGTGGTTATAGGAAAAGTTGCAAGTTAGCCTTCTCCTTTGCTGAATCTGTGGCTTGATCCAGATTATACTGTATCCCACATCCCAAGAGCTTTAGTCTTTATGCAAGCCAGGCATAACGGTTGTCCAAGTCCCTGTGGAAAATTCTGTGAATGTCTGTGAAAGTCATGAAGGTCACTGGGATTCTGCATCTGGGATGGGTCAGGGTATTGCGAACTGAGAACTTTTCACCAGAATGAGCTACAGCAATCCTGTACCCAGTTGTATCCTGCATCCAAACCTAGTCTGTCCTGTTTTGTTTTTGTTTTTGTTTTTTGTTTGTTTGTTTGTTTTTCTGAAAACTCATACTACTAAAGTTGAAAAAAATGCATGCTCTACCTTCTTCTGCATTGAAGACTCACAGACCAGTCACCATGTCACCAGAAGGGGATCCAAGGAGGTCCCCAGAAGGGTGAAGAGGCTCAAAACTCAGGCCTGTAGGGTTCTTGACTTGTACCACAGGAAAGAATTGCAGGACACATCAGAGAGGCACAACGAAAGACATATTTAAGAAAGCAAAGATATTTATATAGGAAAGCTAGCAATATAGAAGGGTATACACTCAAAGTGGAGTATGGTTGCTTAAGAGTGAAATGCTTCTGTGGTCTCGGAATTTTCATTGTAAAAGAAACTTTGTAAATATTGAATAATAGAATTGTACAGGGGTGACATCAGGCTGGTGTGCTAAAGTTTCTTTATCATGGAACTCAGGGCAAGTCATGGTAGTCTGTTCTTTTAGGGGCTGTAGCTTGATGTCATCCAGTCAATAGAAAATGTTTGTCATGGTAGTCTTTCTTTTAGGGGCTGTAGGTTGATGTCATCCAGTCAATAGAAAATGTTTGGTATACACTCATAAGTCTCCAACAATATTGTCCCCTGGCTTCATTTAGTCTAAAGAAAGTATGTTATATAAGCTAGTAACGTATATAGTCATTAAATTCTGGACACACAATATTCTAAGATTCAAATGATTTTTACAAATTCAGATAGGTGGAAAACACGCTTGGAGAGGAAAGTTAAGGCTGTTTGTGAAGCATTTTAGATTTAAAGGACAGGGTTTTGTCCCTTCCCTCTTCCATTCTGTCTCAGTCTATCCTGTCTCGGTTTCACTTTTAATCATACAAGATCCCAGGGGGTCATGCCACAATCTCACTCCTGAGCTCTGATAATCTCTCAGGGAAGGCACTCATCAACTCAGTGAAAAAAAATACCCTTTGTATTTTAGACTGTGTTAGTCAGTATGTGATGGTAACCACAATACCTGACAAGAACTACTTAGAGAAGGAAAAGCTTATTTTGGCTCACAGTTGCAGAGGTCCAGTCCATAGTGGGCTGACAGCATTGCTGTAGGTCCAAGATGAGATAGAACTGTATGGTGTAAGGGAATGATGGAGAAGGAATCCTCCATTCATGGCAGCCAGGAAGCAGGGAAGTGGGAAACGGGCCAAAAGAAGGATGAACACGTTCAGAGCATGCCCCCTGTGACCTATTTCTTCTATCTTTGCCCTAATTGCTTATAGTTATGATCCACTCAGTCCATTCAAACTTGGATGGATTGATGAGGTTATAGCTCTCATAAATTTGACCTCTGAATATTCCTGAATTGGGGGAACACCTCATATCCAAACCATATCATTCTGAATCTGGCCAATTTCTTTATCATGGAGCTAAAAGCTCTTTATCATGGAGCTAAAAGTTTTATCATGGAGATAAAAGCTCAATTCCATATCACAATGCAAAATTCATTGAGTTCTTCTCTGAGACTCCATAGTCTTAACAGTACCAGCATTGCCCCAAAGTCTAAGTCCAAATTCTCATCTGAGACTCACGACAAACTCTCCACTGTAAGCTCCTGTAAAGATCAAAAGAAAGGTACATATATCAATATGAAGTGGCAGAGAGTAAACATTCACATTCTAAAAAGTAGAAGTTGTGGCAGAGAAAGAATTGGTAGAACCAAAACAAGACCAAACACTGTCCAGACAAACAGGTCCCATAACTCCATGTACAGCATCTAAGACACATGGGGGCATGATGTGCTCTCCAAAGGGCTTGGGAGAGCCCTGGTCTTTTGTCCTTGCTAGTTGCAGTGCTTATGGCCTCTCTCTTAGCCTGACTTTCTCCATAGCCAGTAGCTTTCTGTGGGAGACAGTCCACATTACTGGCATTTCTTAATTCCTGGATTCTCCATTCCAGTCTCAGCTTCACCTTCACAGATTTATACCTCACCTTCTCATGGGCAGCCTACAGTGATTCTGCCCTGCTACACATTGACTAATGTTTTAGTCAGCTTTTTCGCAAATGATTTGACCAGGACAATTACAGAGGAGGAAAGGTTTATTTGAGGGCTCATAGTTTCAGACATCTTAGTTCATAGAAGCCTGGCTGCATTCCTCAGGGCTCAAGGTGAGGCTGAATATAATGGTGGGAGAGGATGGTAGAAGGAAGAAGCTTACATCATGGTAATCACAAAGAGAGAGTGAGAGAGAGAGAGAGAGAGAGAAAGTCTATTCTCCAGATATAAAATATATACCCCAAAGCCATGCCCCAATTCCAATCTCCTCCATCCAAACCCAACCACTTCAATTAATCTCATCTGGGATTAATTCACCAGTTGGGTTACGACTCTTACAAACCAATCATTTCTCCTCTGAAACTTCCTGCCTTGTCTCACATGTGAGCTTTTGGGGGACACCTCACATCCAAACCATAAGACCTAACCTCTCTGACCTTTCTCTGAGTTCTTGGCAGAGACCTCCATAATCCCCTAACAACTTCCTAGTTCCCTGACCCCCTTGTGTAAGTTGGGTGTCTCCAGAGTCTCTTCTCAAAGCAATTTTTAATTGTATACCTTGAATCTGTTATTGGCGTCATTTTATAAATTCCTGGGAAGCTCTAAAAAAAAAAATCTATCTTTTCTATTGTTTCTGTGCAAGGTACTTGACTTCTCTTCAGTTGAACAAATCTCTTTAACTACCAAACTTTCTGTGGCTGTTATGTTCATGCATTGTTTTGTTTTGTTTTACCCAACTGCAAGTTTTTAAAATTCTTCAGCTTTATGCTCTCAATTCTCACAGCAAACCTGGCTAAAAGCTGATAGCATAATCCATGCTACTGTTTGGATATTGTGATGCCTTGAAATTTCCTCCATCAGATTAATTAGTCCATCATCTTTAATTTTAGCTTCACACAAAATCTCAGGATATAGGCAAAATATAGACGTTTTGTTTTATTTATTTATGTATATTTTTCCAGGATACTCCATGAATGGCCTCTAGTCTAGCGTCCAACAGAGTCCCAGTTCTCTGAAACCTCACGAGTACGGTATTTACTGTCCTCTTCGCTCTCAGCATTCTGGTATTGTGAACTCCCACCAGAAGCACATATTAAGATCTGTTTATAATATTCTAAAGACTTCTCCTTCCTGCATCTCCAAATCTTTCTAAATTTCTCCCAAAATTCAGTTCAGAGTTCTTCTGAACACAGGGTCAGATTATTCAAAGCAGTGTTCCCCTTTCTGAGTGTCAATTTCTTTATCAGTCATCTTTGTATTGCTATGAAAAAAAAATACCTGAAAAAAAAACTTAGTCCTTTTGACTTAGTTTCAGAGGTTCAGTCAATGATGGGCCAAATGCATTGCTGTAGTTCAAGGTGAGCAAGAACCATATTGGAGAAGGGTATGGTAGAGGAAGTCTGCTTCATTCATCAGCCAGGAAGCCAAGGGAGGAGGAAGAGGTGTTATGGTTTCTATGTGAGGTGTCCCCCAAAAGCTTATGAGTGAGACAATGAAAGAACGTCAGAGATGAAATTATTGCGTTATAAAATTTAACCTAATCAGTGAATTAATCCCCTGATAGGGATTAAGTGAGTGATAACTCAAGGCAGGTAGGGCGTGGCTGGAGAAGGCAAGTCTTTAGGGGCATGCCTTCAGGGTATATATTTTGTTCTTGGCGGATGGAGTCTGTCTCTGCTTCTCTGTGGCCATATCCTGACCTGCTTTTTTCTGCCACACTATTCCACCATGATGTTCTGCCTTACCTTAAGCCCCAAGGAATAGAGCTGGTTGCTCTGGACTGAGACCTCAGAAACTGTGAGCCTCAAAAAAACTTTTATTCTTATAATCGTTCTAGGCAGGTCTTTTGGTCACAACAGCAAAAAATCTGACTAAAGCAAGGGGCCACAAAAAGATGAAAATTTCCACAGCATTCCTCTCAATGACAATCTCCTTCTCTCACATCCCATTTGCTTACAGCTACCACTCAGTCCATTCAAACTATGAAGTAATGAGTAGTTCAGAGCTCTCATAAGCCAATCATTTTCCCCTAGATATTCTTAAATTAGCACAAGAGCTTTGGGGGAAACTTCATTCCAAACTATAACGTGGTCTTACATACACACATACACACACACACACACACACACACACACACACACAAATGCAAGGGTTTCTGATCTGCACAGAAAGCCTAGACAACGAATCTGCTTTTAAAATGCTTCTCTTCTTGGCTTTCACTAAGTCTGCAGGAAGTGCACCGAATCTCTTCTCCTGGGTTGGTTTGCTCTACCATATCTAGATCTCCATTTTGCTTAGATTGCATATTTCCCCTGATAGCAGTTTCTACATTTCCAGAAATGACTGAGGGTTTTTCTTTCAGTTCATGGGAGGGGACCGTCTCCTCCACTATGGAGCTGCCTCATACCCAGAGCTAGTGTAGTCTATTTCTGTTAAATTCTTTTATTATTCTAAAAAGTAATATGTTTGGATTTTACTTGGTCACTAATGCTCTGGATTTCATTTCAGTCTTTTCCCATAGACCCCATACATCATCATGCCATTGTTAAACTGTTTATTTGATATAATGCTGAAGAGCAGCCAGTATTGCCAGATACCTCTAGGCCACCATTTGTATCTCTTCTCCTCTAATATTCTTTTCTTGACTTAGGTGGTATTTATTTGGGTTAATTCAAGTGGTAAATTTAGTCATCTGAAAACTCATATAATTGCATTTTTATAAAGTATGCTATACTTAAAATCATAGTATTCAAAACAATACATGTTTTAGGGCATCCACTAAAACCACATGATCACATGGCTTCAGTCAGAAAATCCCTGGAGAAAATTAAGCAAGAGTTTCCTACTAAGAATTTATTTTGCTAAGAATGATTAGGAAGGGAAATGGTAGAATGTATACAACCAGGATACAAAAGTCTTAAAAATTCTACTTTTAGGAATGTGTCTAAAAGAATTGAGCAGTGACTCCCAGATATTTATAAGAATGGACATCATAGCATTATTTGATAGAGTTAGACATTCCAATCTGAAAAGACACTGTCATTTACCCAAGTTTTCCAGCCTTAAACCCATGAATCCTGTTTATATCCCCTCTTTCCTTTAATGCCACATCTAGTTCAATCTAAAAGCGATTCATTTTTCTCTGTATATACTGGTAGCTCTACAGTTCTCTCACCATCTCCAGGCTCCACTCTTTCCACTCAGTGCTCCTTAAAATCTATTCTTCAAAACTAGTCTTAGTAATCTTTAAAAAGATGCATCTGATTCTATCAGCTTCCTACATAGAACTCTGTGCTAAAGGAAGGAGCTACACTATAAAGCAATTCAATAAACATTCAATCATAGCATTGTTCTTTACTTTAGAAGAATTTTTATTATCTGAATTTTTATTTATTTTCCGACTTGGTTTCTATTTTGGCAATAGAATGAAAGCTTATAAGAAGAAGGACATTGGCTTCACTTGTTCATTAATGTGTGATCATTTCCAGAAATATGGAATAAAGTATGTTTGATACAAATCTAAATGTTCAACCTTAGTATATTTGAAGTACTAGATGAGGCATTCTGTAGCCATTAAAAACTATATTGAATATAAAAATTTCTTCACACAGAAAGCAAATCAATGTCTATTCTAAATCAAGATGAAAGTTCTAGTGTTATTATGTAAGCCATAGAGTTTTACTGAACATCTGTTATAACGAAATATTTAGAAGTGGCAATGAAAAGTAAAAACATATACAAAATGATCATTAAGATATAGCTGCTTTTTTATATTCATTCTATCCATTTGTTTCCAAATATACAATGCCAATGAAATCTCTTCCCTTTACAAAATGATAAAAGGACAAAGGAATTAAGAGATATCTCGATTAAGATAGTTTATCCATTAGGATGATAAACTGTACATATACATATATATTTCCCTAATTTTGATCTAGGGAATCCTCCCTAAAATTATAGTATGATAAGAATCATATCCAGCTGCTTTTGTCTCTAAGGCTAACATTCTTCCTACTGACTCTTCCACTCTGTAGTATGCAGAGAACTACCTGTCTATTCACAAAATTGAGAAGAGACTGCGAAGTCATCTTTATCACCATTTCACAGTAAAAAAAATGATTTAGCAACCACATGGAAAACATGCAGAGATACTTTCCTTCAGGATTTTTATTACTTCTGGTTGTAGTCATTTAAGATAGGATTTTATTGGAAACATGCCTCACTCTTCTGTATCATACATGAACTGATAAATAAAGAAGACATATAGGACTGATTATTCTTTGACATGAAATTTGTATTTCAGAGCTGCCAAATCTTGTTGAAAAACTTTCATCTTTTAAAGGCGGCAGCAGCATTGATAAAGACTTTGAAACATCATGTATTTTATTTTCTGCAGTTTATTTGTTTTTAATCCTTTGTCAAAATACCATTAGTACTTTACATATCAGATCTTTGCCCTAAGTGCAGAAGCAGATTTTGGGTGATTTTATGCTTTTTTTTTTTTTACCTCCCAAGGAAGAGGATATTACTTTAATGAGCACACTCATTTGATTAATATTGACTTTGCTTCTTAAATGTGAATTTAAGAATTCACATTTACTGGATTTAGAATTTACTGTGAGCCAAGGAGCCTGTTCTTGAGGGCACTGAAAAATCACATTCATTATGAGTAAGTTTCAATAAGAAACATTTACACAAATTAGCTCAACGATGTGGTTTAGTGGTAGAGCACTTGTCTAGCATGTGCAAATCCCTGCCTGAGTTTGATCCTTACTGCCAAAAAAAGAAAAAAAAGAAATTAGGCCTGGTGGTTTACCAATGTAATTTCTGGGTTTACGGAGCTGAGGCAGGAGGACCTCAAGTTCAATGTCAGCCTCAGCAATTTAGCAAAACCCTATCTCAAAATAAAAAGTGAAAAGGACTGGAATGTACCTCAGATGTAAAGGGACTTTGGGTTCAGTTCCCAGAACTGAACCCAAGTGGCAACAATTAAGAGAGAATGCTTTTTTAAAAATTATTTTATTTACTTTTATATTTTTACAGACTGCGTTTTGATTCATTGTACACAAATGGGGTACATTTTTTTGTTTCCATGGTTGTGCACGATGTAGATTCATACCATTCGTGTAATCATACATGTACGTAGGGTAATGATGTCTGTCTCATTCCACCATTTTTCATACACTCCTCCCTCTCATGTCCCACTACATAATCTAAAGTTCCTCCATTCTTCTCTCACCCCCACCTCTCCCACTCACCTTATATATCATCATCCACTTATCAGAGAAAACATTTGTCCTTTGGTTTTTCGGTCTTGGCTAATTTCACTTAGCATGATAGTCTCCAATTCCATCCACTTGTCTGCAAATGCCATAATATTATTATTCTTCCTTATGATTGAATAATATTCCATTGTGTGTATATATACCACAGCTTTTTTATCCATTCATCTGTTGAAGGGCATCTAGGTTGGTTCCACAATCTAGCTGTTGTGAAGTGAGCTGCTATAAATATTGATGTGGCTGCATCACTGTAGTATGCTAATTTTAAGGCCTTTGGGTGTAAACCAAGAAGTGGGATAACTGGGTCAAAAGGTGGGTTCTTTCCAAGTTGTCTGAGGAATCTCAACACTGCTTTCCAGGGTGGCTACACTAATTTGTAACTCCACAAGCAATGTAAAAGTGTACCATTTTCCCCACATCCACGCCAGCATCTATTATTGTTTGTGTTCTTGATAATAGCCATTCTAATTGGAGTAAGATGAAATCTTAGAGTTGTTTTAATCTGCGTTTCTCTAATTACTAGAGATGTTGAACACTTTTTCATATATTTATTGATTGATTGTGTATCTTCCTCTGTAAAGTGTCTGTCCAGTTCCTTGGCCCATTTATTGACTGGGTTCTTTGTATTGGTGTAAAGCATTTCTATTCATAAGTGATGAATCCTCTGAAGAAGAAATTTGAAGTTTTCCATTCACAATAGCCTCAAAAAAAAAAAAAACCTTGGGAATCGATCTAACAAAAGAGGTGAAAGACCTCTACAATGAAAACTACAGAACGCTAAAGAAATAAATTAAAGAAAACCTTAGAAGATGGAAAGATCTCCCATGTTCTTGGATAGGCAGAATTAATATTGTCAAAATGGCCATTCTACCAAAGGCAGTATGCAGATTCAATACAATTCCAATTAAAATCCAATGACAATCCTCATAGAAATAGAGAAGGCAATCATGAACTTCATCTGGAAGAATAGGAGACCTCGAATAGCCAAAATAATCCTAAGCAGGAAAAGTAAAGCAGGAGGTATCACAACACCAGGCCTTAAACTACACTACAGAGCAATAGTAACAAAAAGGGCATGGTACTGGCACCAAAACAGACAGGCAGACCAATGGTACAGAATAGAAGACACAGAGACAAAACCAACATAAATACAATTACCTCATACTAGACAAAAGAGCCAAAAACATACAATGGAGAAAAGATAGCCTATTCAACAAATGGTGCCGGGAAAACTGGAAATCTATATGCGGTAAAATGAAATTAAACCTCTCTCTCTCACTCTGCACAAAACTCAACTCAAAATGGATGAAGGGCTTGGGAAATAGACCAGAGCCCTGGACCTAATAGAAGAAAAAGTAAGGACCAAATTTTTGTCATTTTGGCTTAAGATCAGACTTCCTTAACAAGACTCCCAAAGCACAAGAAATCAAAGCAAGAATCAATAAATGGGATGGATTGAAACTAAAAAGCTTTTTCTCAGCAAAGGATACAATCAATAATGTGAAAAGAGAGCCTACAGAGTGGGAGAAAATCTTTTCCACATGGACCTGAGATAGAGCACTAATCTCCCAAATTTATAAAGAACTTACAAAACTTTACACCAAAAGTACAAACAACCCAAGAGAATGCTTTTTAAAGCAAAAGGCAAAAGGAAATACAGCACTAATGTCAGAAAAAGAACGATAATGATCCCACCTGGGAAATGTTGGCTCTTATGTGCCAGAATCTATGTTAGGCAATTTTTTTTTTATCTCTGATCTCCAAATTCACTATGGTTAATCAGGATTGCTATTACTCTTAATTTTACAACTATAAAATCAGGAATAGCCCAGTATGGTTGTGCACACCTATAATTCCAATGGGTCAGGAGGCTGAGGCAGGTGGATGGAGAGTTCAAAGTCACCCTCAGCAAATTAGTAAAGGCCCTAAGTAACTTGGCAAGACCCTGTCTCAAAACACAAAAAAAAAGACCTGGGGATGTTGCTCAGTGGTTAAACACCCCTGGGTTTAATCCCCAGAACAAAACCAAACAAACAAAAATCAGTAATAGAAAATTAAAGGAGCTAGGTAATTGGTCAACTCTATAAAGCTTTTAGATGACATAGAGGATATTTAAAACAAGTTTCGTCACATTGAAGATCTTTGCAGTATCTGATGGATAAGAATATATCATCTCTCTCCTTTCTCCCCAATAGATACAGCAAATAACCCATGGCTTTTGTTTCTGTGTAGCAATACTCCTTCCAAAACCTTCTATACACAGAATCTATATATTATTTACCTATGGGTTAGGTTCTTTTTAAATATATCCACAAGATGAAGTGTAAATGGAAGGGACAGAAATAAGCATAAACATTTCTGTGGAGGTTGAAAATTATAAGTGTACAATGTTGTATATATTTACATTGCAATATTAATAGCAATGTACATAGTGGAAAATTAGAAACAACATAAAACCCTAATGTATTATAATTTATTAAATAAATCTAACTGTATTCCTAGGATAATCATTCATTTTTAATATTAATGAGGATATACATTCATATGCAGATATAACTGTGGATATGCAAACTTAAAGGATATAATATGTAAATGGAAAGATTTTATAGTTGAAATATAGTATGCTATTTTGAGGATAAAAACATGTTTAAAAAGCTTAAGATTACATAAACAATAATAACAAATTATTTCTAAAATTTTAGAAGACTTATTCTTTTCATTGTACTTGATAATTTGTGGTTACGTAGTCTTAACTATTAAAAATCCATTTCTTATGTAATAACTACAAGTAAATAGAAGATAAAATTATCTCTGCAAACAATAACATCAACAAAAATTGCCACTGCATAATATAAGACAATATGGAAGGTAGGGAAGATACTGGGGAAAGAGACACAGGTTAAAAACATCCCTGAAATGACCACATTCTTCTACTTATAGTAATTTCCAGTTTTTGGAATAGCTACAGAAGTCAAAATCAAACAAGATAAGACCAATAGAATAGCTACGCTAAAATGTAAGTTGAGTTTAAAATGAAAAAAAATTAGTCATTTTGTTTGTTTTTAATGTGAAATAGTCTCTGAGCAGAATTAAGAATGGGAAATTAATTGCTTTCAGCTGCCAATGCTATTGTTCTTTTTTTCCTGACATCAATAGTACATTTTAATTATATGTTTTTTTTAAAGATCAGATGTTTTGTACTTAATTAGCAAAGAATATCTTCCTGTAACTTACTTTATTTAAAAAGCAATATACATTAACTGTGAATATAATCTACTTGGGATTTAAACATGTTCTTTTTGATACTCCTATTATTATTTTGAACTACTTAATGAACTTTTTTTTTAGTTCATTAGATTTAAAAATGTTCCTTCCCAGTCTATTTCCTTTACTTTGGAACAAAGCTGTGTTCTTTTATAATGCTTAGCTCATGGTACATAATAGGTTTGTTGACTTATTTTCTTCAACAAGAATTTTCTTAGAATTTGAGTAAAAGACACTATTTTTCCACCCTCTCTGACAGCAGCACGCTGAGTGGTCTGCTTTGCAGTCCCTATTGGTCATCCTTACAAGTGCATTTTTACACTTATCTGACCACATTCAGACCTCTTCTAAACAGAGTAAGCCCTTCTAAATTTAACCACATGGTTTCTGCTTTTATTTAGTTCATTCTTTAGCAGTAACCTCAAAGCATATTGTAATAATATTCACAAAAAGTAAATTATCATTGAGAATTTATTACTTAGTAACATAATTATGTGTGTCCTTCCATCTCAATCTCTGAACTATTGGAGTCATCCCCTATTTCATAAGAGACACAGCTGAGAGCAAGAGAGCTTAAATTAGAATGGAGAATCCTGGACACACACTCAGGCCAGGCTGGATCTATATTCAGGCTCTTCAACATGTTTGTTGGAAAAAAGAAAAAAATGAGTCTGTTTTTATTTTTGCTTTTATTTCATCCTGTCCCTGATAACCACAGACATTTCACTCAGTAAATGGTACAAATTGACAATCATTGAAGTGCATGAACTGTTCCTAGTAATTAATTTAGCATTAACTTTTGTACTTGATGGAGTCCTCCCTCTTCCATCCAAGACTCTTATTTCACCAATTCTAGATTGCAAACCTGTATTTATACCAACTTAGTCCATCCGAAAGTACTTCTACTTTAGGGAAAGTACTTCTTCTTTAAGTGATATAAAAACATAAACTTCACTGAAAATTTAGTTACTGGAAAAGCAATCACTTTTAAAGTCTATTTTTCTCTCAGAAATCAATCAGCAGTCTAATAGAACTCTGAAGTTCCCATGATTCTAGTTCCAGAAAAACAGGTTTGTTTCTAATCAAAAGGTTTAGAAACCCATATCTCAGAAAATGTCATCAATTTAAAAAGCGATAATTGGCACTAATAAAATTTCTTAATATAAACAATATAAACTAACCCACAGTATTGCTACATGGTGGGAATCCTCTAGAATTTGAATTCATGTTTCATGTCAAAAGCTCCTTTACGTATATAAATTAAAGTGTAACAGAATAAAGAGAATGAAACAAACCTCAACTCTGCAGGTTGTAACTCTTCCCAGTGTAAAAGAGAAAACTAAGGTGAATGTCACAGTCAGTGTGTATCTCACTTACTTGAGTACTTACTTTGTACCTTCCTTTATACTAAGCCTGGAGCACCTTTACTACACTATTTTCAGTTTTTTGACAGCTCCTATAAGCTTGATATTTCTTATTTTAAATTCTTCAATTGGAGATATTTGAAATTATTCAGCCTTCAGTTTAAGAGAAGTTTAAGTATGACTTAGCTTAAAAATTATGGAGCTTATATCTCTAGGTCTTATGTAAACTGAAATCACAAGATTTAACCGATTCCTTTTTGCAGACTATTTTCTATGCATGAGCTGTTTTAGGGAAGACTAAATCAGAGAGAACCAGAGGGATGCTTAACCCAATTAGAATTTGTCTAAAAAGCATCTAGCTTGAGAAGAAATCAAATCTTAAATGTCTGAGAAATTACTTTGATTTTTAAAGTTTAAGAAGAAAGGTAATTAGAATCTCTAAATTTTAATAAACTTAGAACACCACTGGAATGAAATATATATTAGTTTAAGAACTAAAAATCAGTGACTATATCACTACTTTTATAACTATAGTGATTATAAATATATATTATATATATGCACAAGGAGTATATATAGCTCTATATGAGGATGCACACCTAAGAATTAGAAATATATCTCATTACAAATAAGTCTAATTGAAGGAAGCAGTCTACAATTGCATTCGATGTATTCAGGTGAATGTTATAAAGCCACAAAAGACCATGCATGAACCATGATTTCACATTACTTATTATTTCTCTCTCTGCAGAAATAATTTGGAAACAAATAAATATTGCTGATGTATTTTAAATTATCAAGACTGAAATATTAAAAGGTACCTTCAATTCCATAGGAATTAAAAATACATCATTTTTTCCTATAAAATGGATGAAGAATTGCCTTTATACTTGATGTGTGAAGGACCACACATTTTATGTTTCCTAAACTTAAATTTTTTTCACATAAAATACTGTAGAGACAGTGAAGCCAAATTTCTGAGCGACTTAAACTCCCTAAGTAAAAGTCTACAGGAAGTATAGGATATTCTCTCCAGAATGTCCAATTGTTTCTCTAAACATCACGAAAGATTCATAAGCATGGTGTAAAGAAAATTCTTATTCAGCAAGCCAGTTTTTTTTGAAGGATGACGTTCACACCTAGAGTGGAAAAATAGAAACATTTAGATGATAGTACATTTAGAAAGTTTCAAAATGCCATTCTTTGCCATTCGAATGCTTTTAGGGCTGTAGTCAGAGTACTTTCCCAGCTCCTGAAGCAGAAAACTTTCACAATTAATAAATTGGTGCACCAGATCATTCTTAACTCAAAATTTATCACTCATGAAGTTCATTTTTTGTTTAATTTGAGGCTATGGCTGTACTGAAGAAACATTATAGGAGCACAATGGGTTTCTAAGCTGAGGTATTTTACAGTCCAAGAGTTGCATCAGGAGAGTTCATGATCTGAGAGCTTTTGATGTACAGCTCCATCTAAACAGTAACACAACAAGAAAACATGTGGGACATGGCCACTCATTAAGAAACTGACTTTAGTGAACAGGATTATGTGTAGGCTGCTCTAAAATAATAATAAATGAACAAAAAACCCCAGTGAATATGGAATGTGTAGGGATATATCTTCAAATACGGATTCTGAAATGACCTGTTTGAAAAAAGATGCAATTGTTTGTGGGCTATAATATTTGAAATTTAGATTAGGAATATTTTATTAATAAAATTGATACTAACACAGGTTTTCCTATACTCTTCTGCTATGCACTTTCACAAATTATTTTTACTTTCATTTTCACCACACCGTTTTACCAACTCCCATGGGACTATTTGCAAGTCATAAGTATAGATAACACCTCACCTGTTCAGAGGATCTTCTGTCTCCCATGATCAGCAGCTTGAAGGAAAAGCCTGGAATTTTTCTCATTGACCTTTATCTTCCTAAAACTTGAGACAGTAAGTAGAGATTCAAACATAACAGGCAAAAATGAGTGGATGATATTAGTAGACCATAAGAATGTTAGTTGATACATCATCAATAATTTAGACACTTCCAATAGCATAAAGTGCAAAATTCAAATATTCTGATTTAGTACCTGAAACCATTGATATTAGACATCATCATCGCCTTCCCATGCTGTTCCTCCTAGCTCCAGCTACACACACACACACACACACACACACACACACATCCCTAGTAATACTAGGAATAAACTATTTCATAACTGCTTTTGACCTTGCTTTTCACTCTGTGTTAGTTATCTATTGCAAATTACCCCAATCACAGCAGTCTAAAAAACACATATTTTCTCAAAATCCCAAGGACAAGAATTCCAGAAGTAAAGGAACTGGTTTTGGCTCTGAGTTTCTAGTAGTGTTTAAGTCCAGCTGTTAATTGTGTCACTGAACTAAGCTCTACTTCCAAGCTCAGTCACGTGGCTATTGGAAAGCTTCAGAAAACCTACTTCCAAGCTCCCTCCCTAGTTTAAGGCAGGCTTAGGTCTTTGTTATGTGAGCCATTCTGCCAGAATGTCTCATTAGATGGCAGCTGATTTAGAACACAGTTTTGAAAATGAACTTAGTGTTTCAAGAAATTTCCCAGAACCTATATTGTGTTTCATATTCATGACCTGGCTTCAACCTCTCTTATTCTTACCATCTTGTTCTAACACTTATAAGCAAGCATCCTATATTCCACTGAAACATGTACTTTTCCCATATAATACTGTGTTCTTTGTACCTCCATTTTTTATTGCTTATAAACTGGGCCAAGGATGTTCTTGTCTCATAATCTCCTACTCATACTTCAAAAATCTTCTCCAATACCATCTACACTGTGTAATTTCTACCTACTTTTCTGATCCTATCCAAAATAATTGTTTCCATTTTTTTCTAGCACCACTGGGATTTGGCTTCTACTTGGCATATAGAACATATTCTATTATACTATAACCTACCTGTGTCCTGCCTCCTCCATATGGGTGAAGAACATGTCAAAAACTATCTTCACTGCTATTTAATCTGTGCCCAACACGGTCACACAAACAGTATTTGAATTTGGGTTTAGGAATGTATAACATTTTTGTTGTGATTACTTAATAAAGTGGCAATTTTTAAAACTTAGAGAAAACCAAATATGATCTATTTGCCTCATTAAAACTTCATTCTTCAATTGCTAACTTCTATAAAGTGTTTTCTGTTTTCAATAAGTTAATGAGTAAAGGAATCAGAGGTAAAATGTGGATTTTGCTCAAGAATTTTTCTTCTGTTGTATATGACATTCAGAAGTTGATGATATATTACTAGTTTAGAGACCAGTATTTTCCATGAACACTTTACATAATATTTAAGTTCTTTGCTTTATAGTTACAATATCCCAAAACAGAGCTTTTTTTTTTATTTGCACGTTTTCAATGACTAATACATTTCCCAAATGCTTTTGTTGAATCCTTCTGTTACTATCATTTAGCTCTTATACTTTAAGGATGACCCATTTTATACCCATTTTAATCTATCTTCAATATGTCTAAATTATTAATATTAAGAAAGCATTTTTCTGAGCTCAGTTGGTAGAGTGCCTGCCTCATAAGCATAAGGCCGTGGGTTCAATCCCCAGCACTGCACACACACACACACAAAAGACATTTTTCTTTTAAGATATTGGTTAGTTTGGTTAACTAGTCATAGTCAAGTTGAATGTGATTAGAATAAAAGCATTTTGCAAATGTTAAGAAAAGCATATACAAAAAATGCTAAATTCTTCTACGAGCACTTATATTTTTAAAATAATCAATGGTCAAGTAAAATGTGAGCTTTGGTTCTTTATTCTGTATAGTAACAACTTACTCCTCTATAGTACAATTTACTGCTGAATTTTTCTTACTGAAAAAGCAATTGACTTTCAGATTTGATTTAGAGATGTTTCTTTTAGAGTTTAACTTTTGTGCAATTCTTGGTTTGTGAAAGAAATTATAATGAGGCAAACTTATCTCTGTATCGTCACTAACTAGCAACTATTAATTTTACATGCCTGGATTTTCAAAACTAACTGGAAGATGAAAAATAATGCAAGCATGCTTATTTCAACACCTTCTGATATTTTCAATAAAGCCACTATGTATTTTTCATGAGTGTGTATTATTCAGACGATAACAGTATTTACCTTAAACATCTAGAACTGTTTAACTTAGGACTCTAAAATTTAATATTTATGCTGTAATTCCACTTGTGTGAGGATGGTTAAAATTTATTAAGCATAGGGCTGGGGTTGTGCCTCATTGGTAGAGCACTTGCCTAACCAGCATGAGGGACTGGGATCAATTCTCAGCACTACATATAAATAAGTTAAATAAAGGTCCATCAATAACTAAAAAAGTATGTTTAAAAAATTATTAAGCATTTTATGCAATATATTTTTATTAAGAATCAAATCGAACTGCTACTTGTTAAAAACTGTTTTAGCATCATAATAATCCAATTGGTCTAGTGTGATCAGCCTAACTCTACACTTGCAAACTTGGGGCTTAAAGTTTACTTTACTTTAAGCTTAAGGCTTAAACGACTCAGGCTATTTAATAGATTTGTTAAGGTTCAAAGGGTTTTATAAACTCAAATTCCATCCTTCCCATTGTTTTACTTGTTCCACATTTATCCTCATTTTTAAGTTGATGTCTTCATAGAGTTGACAGTTTTCTTTTTCAATTTAGTTAAGGAAAGCTATGAAATAAACTTAAAATTAATTATTTTGGTGCTAGTTAAGATTTAATTTTTAAGTTTTATTTTATTGTTGCAAGAACACAGCAAGAGATCCTTTTTTCCACAAAGTTTTAAGGGTTCAGTTGTTGACTATACAGGTAATGCTGTACAGAAGATATCTAGGACATAATCACTTTGCTTGATTGCAGCTTATGTCCATTGATTAGTAACTCCTTATTTTGTCTTCCTCAGGGGTCTGGAAGAGGGGGAGAAAGATTAGACTCAGCTTCAACTCCAACAAAAACAAGTGGAAAGTTAGAACCAAAGAGAATGGGGGTATCAGTGGATAGAAAATTACTAGGATGAAACATCTATGATAAAGACATTTTTCTGGTTAAGCTGACTTGATAGCATTGTTAGTGAAGACAGACCAGAGTAATAACATGTGGAGGCTGGGGGAATTTTCCCTAAAATGACTTAGGATTCAAAAAGGACAGTAAGGAAAGCTCACAGTTGGAACTAGTCAAGCAATGCTTCAGAGGAGGTGAAAGAAAAGTTTTGGTCAAAGGAGAAAGTCTTTATGAATACATAATACGTTTTCTTAACCATTCATTTATGGCTAGGCATTGAGCTTATTTCCACATCTTGTCTATTAGTGTTGCAATAAACATAAGAGGTCTAATATCTGATTATATATGAGATCCTGGTTTAATTCTATTGGATAAATACCCAGAAGTGAGATTGATGGATCATACAGTAATTCCAGTTTTAATTTTTGAGGCAACTCTACATTGTTTTCCTCATGGCTACAAAATTTTGTATTCTTGCCAAGAATATGGAAGAAATTCAATTTCACTACATAGTCAACATTTATTTTGATGCTTCTGTGTTTTTATTTTGTTTTGTCTTTTTGTGTTTTGTAATTGCTCTTCTGATCTGTATGAGATGCTATCTCATTGTGCTTTGTTTTTTTGTTGTTTTTTTCTTATTTTAATTCATTGTACACAAATGGATTACAGCTGTTGTTTCTCTGGTTGTGCACGAAGTAGAGTCACACCATCTGTGCATTCATACATGTACACAGGGCAATGATGTCTGTCTCATTCTGTTATTATTCTTACCCCCCCACCCTGACCCCGCTCCCCTTCCCTCTATGCTATCTATCCTTCCTCCATTCTTGCCTCCCTTCCACTCCACATTATGCATCATCATTCACTTATCATTCAGCCTTTGAATTTTGGGGATTGGCTAATCTCGTTAGCGTGATAGTCTCCAACATCGTCCATTTAACTGCAAATGCTATCATTTTATTCTTCTTTATGGCTGAGTAATATTCCATTGTGTATATATACCACAGTTTCTTTATCCATTCATATATTGAAGGGCATCTAGATTGGTTCCACAATCTAGCTATTGTGAATTGAGCAGCTATGAACATTGATGTGGCTGCATCACTGTAGTATGCTGATTTTAAGTCCTTTGGATATAGGCCAAGGAGTGGGATAGCTGTGACAAATGGTGGATCCATTCCTAGTTTTCTAAGGAATCTCCACATTGCTTTCCAGAGAGGTTGCACTAATTTGCAACCCCACCAGCAATGTATGAGTGTACCCTTTTCCCCACATCCTTGCTAACACCTGTTGTTGCCTGTATTCTTAAAAAAAGACATTCTAATTGGGGTGAGATGAAATCTTAAGGTGGTTTTGATTTGCATTTCTCTTATAACGAGGGATGTTGAACATTTTTTCATAAATCTGTTGATTGCTTGTAGATTTTCTTCTGTAAAGTGTCTGTTCATTTCTTTGGCTAATTTATTGATTGGGTTATTAGTGTTCTTGGTGTAAAGATTTTTGAGCACTTGGTAGATTCTGGAGATTAGTGCTCTATCTGAAGTGTGTGTGGCAAAGAGTTTCTCCCACTCTGAAGGCTCTCTCTTCACATTGCTGATTGTTTCCTTTGCTGAGAAAAAACTTTTTAGTTTGACCCTATCCCAATCATTGATTCCTGCTTTTCTTTCTTGCGCTTTGGGAGTCACGTTAAGGAAATCTGGTCCTAGGCCAACATGATGAAGATTTGGACCTATTTTCTATTAGGTGCAGGGTCTCTGGTCTAATTCCTAGGTCCTTGATCTATTTTGAGTTGAGTTTTGTACAGGGTGAGAAATATGGGTTTAGTTTCATTTTGTGCATATGGATTTCCAGTTTTCCCAGCACCATTTTTTGAAGAGGCTATCTTTTCTCCATTGTATGTTTTTGGCTCCTTTGTCAAGTATGAGATACCTGTATTTCTGTGGGTTTGTCTGTATGTCCTCTCTTCTGTACCATTGATCTACCTGTCTATTTTGGTGCCAGTACCATGTTGCTTTTGTTACTATTCCTCTGTAGAACAGTTTAAGTTGTGGTATTGTGATACCTCCTGCTTTACTCTTTCTGCTCAGGATTGTTTTGGCTATTTGAAGTCTCTTATTCTTCCAGATGAAGTTCATGATTGCCTTCTCTATTTCTGTGAGGAATATCATTGGGATTTTAACTGGAATTGCATTGAATCTGTATAGTGCCTTTGGTAGAATGGCCATTTTGACAATATTAATTCTGCCTATCCAAGAACATGGGAGATCTTTCCATCTTCTAAGATTTTCTTTAATTTCTTTCTTTAGTGTTCTGTAGTTCTCATTGTAGAGGTCTTTAATCTCTCTTGTTAGATTGATACCCAAGTGGATTAGTATTTCCTGATATTTAATGACATAGAATATTTTTTCATATTTCTATTGGCTATTTGCATGTCCTTTTTAGAGAACTGTCTATAAAAGTTTTAGTCCATTTAAAAATCAGATTAAACTTAATGTTTAAGTTTTGGTTTAAATATTAAATCTGCAGATTCTTACAGAATTTGGTAATTAACCCCTTATCAGCTAAATTGTTTGCAAATATTTTCCCTCATCCCAATAGACTGCCTTTTGACTCTGCTGATTGTTTCTTTTCTTCAACAAATTATGTTAGGAAACATAATTTGTTTTGTCCATATGAAAAAGAATGAAATTTGGGTTATTATTTTATGTTATACACAAAAATAAATTAAAAAATGGATTAAAAACATAAAAATAAGATCCAAAGATGTAAAAATCCTAGAAGAAAAGATTCATGATCTTGGTCTTGGCAATCTTTTCATGGACAAAACATCAAAACACAAGAAAATAAAACAAAAATCATGATGACTACTTTTTGCTAATAAAAGAAAATAGCCCCAATAAGGCAGTAAGGTATACCTTATTTATATTTCCTTTAAAAAAAAAAAAACTCTAGGCAAAGCTTATTACATATAAATTTAAGTCCCTCAAAATCATCCCACAGATTAAATAGTTAGCTTTTGAACTTTTTCTTTCTAAAAAATCACCTGTATTTTTGTGATAGTAGTCTGTGTAATATTATACAATTTTAACTTTCTAAAATTTATCAGTTCTGGGTCATCATTAAAATTAATAATCCAAAATATCTCTCTTGGATTTGAATTTTCATAAAAGATTAGAAAAAGAGGAACTCTCTCTCTCTCTATATATATATATGTATTTATATATATAATGTGTATATGCACACATATATATACACACATATATTTAGATTCATATATATATATGCATATGCAAGAATGCCTATGTACCTATCTGTGTACATGAATAAATGGTGGCATATTTGGATGTGGAGTACAGATGAGGCCAAGGTGTGATATGAATATAGAAACCACAGGACTTTTGATAGATTTGAATGTAGGGGGGAAAGTCAGATTCAAAGAGGCAGAGGGAGCACCAAAGAGAGAACATGAGTGCACATTCCAGATGATAAACTGTAATCAAATTTTAGATAACAAATAAAGTTTTCCTGTGTATTCTGCCGTTCTTGTTGACCAACTTAACATTGAGAGAGACAAGGTCTCCCAAAGTTTCTAAGGGCCTCACTAAATTGCTGAAGCCTGCTTTGAATTCACAATCCTCCTTCCTCAGCCTCCTGTGCTGCTGGGATTACAGGTTTGTGCCATGTTCAGCCTGTAAATTTTTATTTTTATTAAAACTAATTTTCTCATCATAAAAGGATAAGCATGTGAGAAGATACACATTTGATTTATTTATTCTAAAATGTATATGTATTTCAGAACATTGTGTCATACATGATAAATATATCCAATTTGTTGACTACAATTTGCTAATTGAAAAATATTTTTATAAACTACTTTTGTTTGAATAAGAAATTGAACTTTAGTAATATTTTTGTCATAACAATTTTTCATGATCATGTATTTACATACCATGATTTAAAAAATAATTTCCTCTTTCTATGACAGTATGTGATTGAAACCAAAAATTTAAGAAAATCTTGGTACATAAAAAGTCCATTTTCCTTTAATTTTCTCTAGCAAAAGAGACTCACTTCTTGTTGTTTATCAAAATAAATTAGCATACTCCAGTTTCATTTGGTCATATTATTTTCTTTGAAAACTACATAGTGGACACCATCAATACCTTCTTCTCCAACAACATCATCATCATCATTGTCATCATTATTTTATTCTTAAAATCTGTCATCTAAAAAGAAGCATACTCACCAAGCATGGTGGTACACTCTTATAAACCCACTGACTCTGGAGGCTGAGATAGGAGGATTACAACCTCAAATCCAGCCTCAGGAATTTAATGAGGCCCTAAGCAACTTAATGAGAGCCTGTTACCTGTCTCTCAAAAAAACAAAAAACAAAAATATATATGTATGTATGTATGTATGTATACATATGTATACATATGTGTATACATATATTTATATTAAAAATGGGCTAGGGATGTAGCTCGGTGATAAAAAGTGTCTGGATTCAGTCTCCTATATCAGTACCAAATAAATAAAAAAATGCAAATTAAAAAATAAAAAGAAGCACACTGAAGCAGAACAACTCAGAGCTGTCTCCCTACAGAAGCTTTCCTCTAGCATCGGAACATGAGCCTCTTCTTTAGAGCATCTGCATGGTCCAAGAAGCTAACAAAATCCACTTGAGAAACTGTCACAGGAAGGAAATACATTTTAACAAATTCTCCCAAGACAGGATTTCTCTGTTATGTCTTAATTAACTTTAAATAAATTCTTGAAATTTAGACACGTTTTTTTCAAAACTCCTTCCAAAAAGTTGGTGAGCTCCTGGGTAGTTGGCGAGGACCATCGTCCTCTCCTTCTGCCCATTGAAACCTCTTGACAATGTGGTGATTCAGAGCACTTGTCGGGCTCTTCATGTCAGGAAAAAATAATACTTCACAGGACATGGAATTTATTTCTTCAAAGAAGCAAAATCAGATGAACTTTCACATACAATGGCTCTTCCACTGTACACAGGAGTTAACAAAAGTTCTCACTTTCTGTTAATGTTTTGCTGAATACAGGGACATTCTTTGTATTTGATAATGTAACAATTTTTCTAGCATTTCCTGCTGTGATACTTTATCAATATCTTTCCACTTTATAGATATTATGGTACTTCATAATTAAAATTAATGATATGAAACATCTATGTCAAATGTTTAAAGCATTTTCAAAATAATATTATTCGTTTAAAAAAGAAGCACTGCCTTATTGTCAAGAACAATGGATAAAATATAATGATTCCATTTCACTGGTCCCATACCTCCACTGATAAGGAACTTACTATGTGAGAACTAGACATTTATACCATCACCTTCACATATGGGCACCAAATTTTGTCATATTTTTTCCTTTTACATCTTCCAATTTAAGCTATACCTGCTTTAAACTAAGATAGATGTCAACATTTCTAATAATGTGGGTGCTTTAACACCTATCAACAGAAAAACATAATAGTCATTCTAAGAAAAATCCAAAGTATCTATGGCACAAAATAGCATCCCAATTTCTTTCAGATACCAAATCTAATCTTAATGATTTAATATAATATTTCCTTTTCATTTACAAAATTTCTAGAGCATTAAATACAATTGTTATATTTAATTCACTGTATTAGTTTCCTAGATTGGCCTTAATCGCTAAAATTTTAATCACTTTTAACAAGAGAATTTTATTATTGCATAATTTTTTAGGTCAAATGTTGAAACAAGTTATCAGCAGAACTAAATACCCTTGAAGGTTCTAGGGAACAACCCTATTTTTTTCCCTTCAGCTCCTGGAGTCTCTAGCATTCTTCTGCTCATAGCACCACAATTTCAACCTCTGCCTCAAACTTCACATGATTTTCAATGTCTCCTGCTGTGCTTTCTTCCTTTCTGTCTCTCATAAGTACACATAGCCTTCAGATCCTAATAATTAAGATTATTTCATCTGAAGAGCCTTATTTACATCAGCAAAGATTGTTTTTCCTAGATAAAAGTCATGTTCTCATCTCATGTTATAAGGAACTCAGTCCTATCTTTTGGGGGCCACTCTTCACCCCAATGAAAGCATTAAAAAGAACCCATAATCTAAAGAGAAAAATATTACCTAAAATACTAGAGTAAATACAATTTTAAATATGCTTTATTACTTATATACATATTTTCTTCTTTTATAAATACCAATATTATAAGAAATCTGAATTTGGGGCTGGGGATATAGTTCAGTTGGTAGAATGCCTGCCTTGCAAGCACAAAGCCCTGGGGTCAATCCCCAATGGGGGGGGGATCTGAATTTTCCTTCAAAATAGGAATGATTATTTTCTTATTAACCCAAGAATCCTATATTTTCCCTCTTTCTTGTAACACTGAAAGCTTTCATCCTTTTTCTATAGTACAATCAATCTTCTTCCTAGATTCTTAAAATTAATTTTTAGAATACATTACTTATTTAAATTATTTCAAATAAATTATTTATTTAAATTAATTATTTTAGCGTTTTATAAAGGAGCTGACACTTCTAACCCAAGCTGTATTAACTGCACATCCCAGTGATGGAGGCATCGCAGGCCTTGGTGCTGTGACAAAACAGAGAACATGGATGTAAAGACCGTGTATCTAGTCTTGCCTCTATTTTGCTAGCTTGGGAAGGCCACCTAACCTTTTAAGGTACATTTCTGCCTTGGTCTCAAAAAAAAAAAAAAGCAAATAATACCTATTTGATCATGTTGAAATGGAAATTTAAAAACACATTTGAATAACATAGTAAAGTGTCTAAGAGCAAAATGAAGGTGCTCAATAATTGCATCTGAAATTTGATTTCAGATTTTTTATTAGAGCATTACAGTGCTACATAATTTTTGTGTTTCTTTAACAAAATCATACATGCATTATATTTGATTTCAATTCCCATTCCCTCTCTTTCTTCCCCTCCTCCCACCCCCATTCTGCCTCCTCTGCATCCATTTTATCAATTCTCTCAAGCACCTTGCCCCTAGTAAGTATACAATCAATATTACTATACAAATAAACACTTTAAGAATTTCTAGTGGCTTGTGCTCATGGAGCAAAGCAATAGTTTTAGATAAATGATTCCTCCAAATTTTCCAAGCATCTAGTTATCATTTGGGAATTCAGAGCAAAGTGGGGATTTAAACAACAAAAGCAAAAGGAGAAGTTCCATCATTTGCTGCTATCCATGTTTCCTGAGTAATAGTCACATTTCAAAATGTCTATTTGGGCCCATGTGTGAGATTTAAGATATCTTAATAGAATTTTAAAGAAAATTTTAAAGGAAATTAAATGTAAAACACACACTATTAATTTGTAATATTTTGCCTACTGTAATCCTGTATCCCAAAGTTTGAAGGTGACTGGAGAAATGAAGAAAAACAAACTTTTAAATGGTCTCTTCTCCATGTACAGTGACTATTTTTTTTCCAAATAATTTCTGCTATCAATCTAAAAGATTATTTTTCCTATCTCTTTTTCCTCAAACTGTGGACATTCCTTTCTCATTCCCAAGCTTCCATATATGCTGTGCCTGCATTCTCTGAATACAGTGGATGCAGTTTGAATGTCCACTGGAACTTACTGCTCTTACTGGCCTGCAGACCTCTCCTGTTGTGCAGGTATGCCTGTTCTTTCTTCGGGTGGTCTGCACTATCTCTGTCATAGATCATTCCCATTAGTAATAGCTTTCTTTGTTTTTGTTCAAAAACACAAATGCACACATGCCCAATTCCTAAGCCAATCATCACTGCACTTCCTGTCCCTATATTTTGTTCATTTATACTGTAAAATACATCAAAGAATTATCCAAACTCCTATTTCTTTGAAAACTGCAAGTCTGGCCATTCTCACTGATCCACTTAAACCACTTACTTCCCCTGGGATCACCAGTGACATCCACTTTGCTCGATCCAGGATGGTCAGTTCTCAGTCCTTACCTGCAACACCTAACACACTCATCCTCTTCCATTAGAAACACTTTCTTCACTTGACCTCAACCATTCCCTTTTACTCCTTCTAGCTGAATTTAATTTGAGACTCCAAATATTTGTCAGTCCTGTTGATTCTCCATTATTTTCAGTCATAAGTAATTTCTATCATTTTTTTATGGTTGGCAGCTTTTACATCACCTAACTTCTGAATTCATTGATATCTGTCTATGGGTCAGTCATTTAGATTTAGTACTTTAATAAATATTTCAAACCAATTTTCCAAGTCAAACTGTGAATTTCTTCTCCAAATCTGTTTCCTAACCCTACATAACACATGCTAGAAAGTGAAATCCTCATTCTCCCAGTCTCTTAAGTTGGTTACTTCTCTCACCTACTACTCCCTCCCTCTCAATAGTCTGGACTTTATATCCTTTATCAGTTAACTGCTGGTACACTGTCAATGCAAAGTGTTTGAAATTGGTATGAGTGCATTCCAGTTATAGATTCTCTACAATATCCATTCAGCTTTCATTTCAAATGTCATTTATCAGAGAGCCATCCCTGAATAACCTAAGCAACTAGCAACCTTTTCCCTGCCCCAACCTTCTTACTTGCCTCTTACATCTTTCTTCAAGCACTGGTATTACTTATACTATCATTATATTTTTGTTGTTTCTTACAAAAATACAAGTGCCATAAGGCCTCATTAAGTAATAGATTTCAAACAAGGTGAATAGATGATTTAAAAATATGCCTAATCATTGCATTTTAACACCCTATATAATAAATAAAGAATACATCTCACATTAAAGACAAATATAAACTTTAGATTTGTTTTGGTAGTATGCAGAAATTTATTGCAGGAAGGAGGAAAGGAATTCTCACAGATCCTAGAGAGTTTTTCTCCAGATACTCTGCACACTTACTGTCTTTTCATTTTTATTTGGTTAGGGGCTTCCCTTTATTCACATATCCCTCTTCCCACTACATTTACCATACTGGATCAATGCCAGAGAAAGATAAAATCATCACAATTAATCTGGGGGAGAAACCCTAACAGCCTCTCATAAGTGAGCAAAATCTATAAAGAAGCTAATAAATTTAATCAGATTAATAATCTATGTTTTGATCATATATATCATATCTTGACAGTTTATATATTTGTTAATACAGCAGGTACTCAAACACAGATATATCAAAACGTCCTTATATTATCAAATATGTACTACCCCCAAAATTAAAATTATTCCCTAAGTTTAGAAGTTATTGGAAGATGATTGTCTGCTTAGTTTTAAGAAACTAAAATAATAGTATTTCAAAAATAAGTAGCAAGTTTTCAATTTATAGCAGTATTTTACTTCTCGGAAGAAGTTTAAACAAAGCTTTCCTTATCAGAGTACTTTCATTCTCTTCTTAGTTTTTTTGTTTTGTCTGTAAACAAATCACTATTGCCAGACTCTTACCTCCTCTGTAATTACTGTAGCTTAAAAGAGTTCCATTCAGAATGAGATTACAAGAAAATTATAGACATAAGCCACACTTAAAGTTGTTTAATATGACAGTTGAAATAGCTTTCACTCTGCATGTTTTCCTTGGCTGGTGTGAGATAATGCATGATACAATTTTAGTTTTAATTCAAAGTATTAAAATTAGTCTACTTCTCATGTGTTTTCAAGAAAAGTGATTTTTAGAGGCTAATCTCTGTAAACAGTATTTCCCACTTTAATTAGCAATGCCTCATGAAACAGAGTATGTTTTTCTAGTGCTTTTTATTTTTTTTTCTAAAGTCTCTTTGGGTAAGTATCATTAGGTAGCAATTATTTCTTTTTTCTCTTTGATACAGTAAGCTCCAGGGTGATATTCTCAGGTTATACTAATAAAATATTGCACAATCCACTGCATCACATAATCTATGATCTATTATATGTTTTTAATTCACACTGATGATATAAGTCATACACACGTTTCTAGAATTCCCACTATGCCATCAGAGCTTTATTGTTCTATTCAGTGGTATGAAAGTATTATTTCATCCCATATGTACATATTATCTTACATTTAAAAAATCATATTTCCTCCTGATAGTATGCATGTCTTCTCCTTTCATTCTTGTGGTCTTATGAGTAATAACCTTAAAGGTAGTATTTATAAATATCTGAAACTCATTCAGGATGTCTTCTTTTCAATCCAAATTATTGAGAATTAGAAAATACCTGTAGAGAACAAATCTCCTGATTGCAATCATTTACTTCACTTTCTTTTCTTTCTCCTTTTTTTTTCCTGCATGTGTGTGTGCATAGGAGCAATATGCATAACCTTAGACCCTTATGAGGAATTGTAATGATTGGAATGTTGCGCACAAAAAGATAAGCAGCACTTGCCAAGAGCTGCTTGAAGAGATTTTCTAGAATCATCCTTAAACCTCAAAAGAATAAAGCATAAGTGTCATCAATATCAGTTTAACCTAGAAATTTGTAACCATTTTAAAAATTGCTCACCTGATTGCAAAATTTAGAGCATAAATCAATACTTCACACAGGAAGAAAATTTGCAGAGATGATGATTGTGCCTGAAATGCATTCTTACTTAAGAGGTAGAAGTGCATCCAAGAAAACGTTTGTGGATGTACATGTGCATTATACTTGTGGCCTTTTTTTAAAGTACTTATATAGCATTTCTGAAAATTCCTCTTTGAGAAAATAATGCATAGCAACAATAAAAAAGTTGCTGGTAGCCTGTTCTGAACATCATCTTTACAGCTATTGTGTCTAGTCCTTAATTTTTTTTCCAAGCATGAAACACTCTAAATTGTTAATAGCTCTCAAAGACCATGACCATGAAAAGAGTTTGGGAGCACATGATGTTAGTATTGGGGTCCTAAATATGTAGAGAGAGCTGTGATTATGCAAATGAAAGATCCCAAAGCTCAAGGTTTCAAATTATCACACCATGACCTGGACAACACAGCAAGAAAGTCTCCAAAGTTCCTCATTTTTTCCTCAGTCAACTTCACTTATTTACAATATCTTCCTCAACCTTAATTTTATGCATTCATGACCCCATCCTGAAACAACTGTTCCAGTTTCACTTAATACATGCAATCAACACACATGTGCACCCACACATGCATCCCACTATAATTGTATCTGAATTTTTAAAATCCTCAAACATCCTTACTTACAAGATTTTTAACAGAATATATTTTTAAAATGCATGTTGTGCTTTGGTGGGTATGAAATGAGGGATAAAATCAGATTCTTTAATTCTCCCATTTACTGTATATTTGTCCTTACTAAAACTGCAACTTCAAAATCATCCCTAATATCTGATTTCATCTTTGCCCATGAGCATCACATTAGCAAGTTTCTAATCTTAAGACTTCTATTTCTTTTCATCCACAAAAGATCCCCGATTCTGATTTAACCATCTGTCTCTGAAACTGAAAAGTAGAGGGGGAAAAGTTTCTAGCCCTTAATCTGTATAGAATTTAGTACTCTTCAATGATTTTTTTTCTGAGAGAAATATTTTGCTGAATCATGTAAAATAGTGGACATTTCATCATTTTGAAAGTTATGCTGGATACTTTGTAATGAGAGCGGTAATTAAAATCTTAAACCTTTGAACTTCAGCAGTAGTTTCAAGGGGAAAAGTGTTACTTTTAAAAAGTGATTATTGCTTAATTAGACAAGAGTGCTAATTAAGAGGGAGAAGCTGTAATTTAAATTTTCTTGTAAGTTTTCTTAAAGTTTTGGTTTTTGTTTTCTGAAAATTCTTAAGGAAAGAACTTATTTGATCACTTTCTATTACTTTCATCATTTCAACAAAAATAATAAAATAGTAGTTTGTGGCTTATGTTCACTTCTCTTCTATGCTTTTCTATGAAGATGCATATTAAAAATGGAGATCATTTTAGGTTACAGAGTGTTTGCCAATATCAGTGTACTCAGACATAGGGAAAATTGGAGAAATTTATTTTACTGACTCACAGAAACAAAAATAGCCAAATAGATTCAGTTACATATAAACCATATGAATTTAGGTTCTATGAATAATGTTACTGGCATTTTGATAGGGACTGCATTGAATCCATAGATCACTTTTGGTAACATGGTCATTTTAACAATGTCAATTTCGCCTATCCCAAGACATCAAGGTCCTTTCCATCTTCTAATCTCTTCTTCAATTTCTTTTTTCAGTCTTCTATAATTTTCATAGTAGAGGTCTTTCACCTCCATGGTGTTTCACACACACACACACACACACACACACACACACACACACATATGTACATATCATATGTATGTATGTATATATTTCTAGGTTTTATATATATAATATACACACATAATTCTAGATTATTGTTTTTTGAGATATTGTGAATGGAATTGTTTTCCTAATTTCTTTTTCATCAGTTGCTTTATCGGGGTATAGAAAAACTTGATATTTGTATGCTGATCTTGTATCCTGTTACTTTGCCAAGTTTGTTTACCACTTCCAAAAGTCTATTTGGTAAAGGTTTTTTTTTTTATTCTTCTAAGTATAGCATCATATAATCTGCAAACATTGATGATTTGAGTTTTTCCTTTCTTATTTGTATGTCTTTTATTTTCTTCTCTTGCCTAGCTGCTCTAACTAAAATTTAAGTACTATAAATTTCTATTTAGAAATTAGGATTTAGTGCTAATTTTATAATTGTATTTTGTTCTTATTTTTAAGAACCCATATTCAATCTAAGTTTGACAATTCTGAATATTCTTATGTGAATAATATATGATTATATAAAACAATTTTACATTCTTTATGAGGATGTACAATATATATAACCATTTCTCCAACAATGCATTCTAAATATCTCTAAAGAAATATGAGTTCTTTGGAGTTTTTCAATTATTTGTTCTAGTCTGTTGGGCAAATGTTGTGGAAATAATTGATAAATTTAAATTCCATATATACAGATGTGATCAGAACAAATTAGCTTTAGTTAATACACATGATAGGTCATGTCAAAAAATGCTAAATTTGTTTTATGAATTCATTCAACATAAACTGATAAAATGCTAATCTGAACCAAGCACTGTATTAGGCTTTGATATAAAAAGCTAGGATAAGCATTTGTGTAGTAATGATTCTTCTTCTCAGGTGCACAAGATGAAAAAGTAAATGTTGCCAAGGCACCCACTGTCAACAACACAATTATAGATTGAAACATATTTTCTGAATGAAAGGAAAAGTCTTGGAAAGATTATAGTAAACAAATGTGTCCTATGCTTGATGGAGAAGAAACATTGAGAAGTCTTAAATAAGGAAGAGATTGTCATATTGAAATATAAAGAAGGAATGCCTGGGAAGAAATAACTAAATATTAAATTTATGTAGTTTATATTCTTGAAAAATGTTGAGAGAGTGCAATGTAAAGTGTTCTCATCACAAATATAACTGTGGAGTAATGCATATATTAATTGTTTAGATGTTGTCATTTCACAATGAATATATTCTTCAGAATATCACATTGTACATTAAAATACATATAATTTTGTATGTCCATTTTAAAAAATAAATTTATAAAGAAATAAGTAATGAGATTGAGTCATTAACAAAGAAGTCTTTCATTAAAGAAAATCTCAAGACCAGACAGTTCCATTGCTGAGTTCTAACATTAATTTAAAGATGAACTAATACCAATACCAATTCTTCTTAAATTAATCCAAAAAACAATGAAAAGGAGAGAATTCTTTCTACGTCATTCTACAAAACCAGCATTTTCCTGATACCAAAATAAGACATGGACACAACAACAAAAAAGTCACGGGTCAATATATTTGATGAATATACATGCAAAACTTCTTAACCAAATGCTAGCAAAGCAAATCCAATAGTGCATTATAATGATTATTCACCATTATCAAGGAGATTCATCCCAGGGATGCACAGACTATTCAATGTTGTGTATTAATTAACACAGTACAGCACATAAACAGAATGAAGGACAAATCCATGTAATCATTTCATTAGATGCAGTAAGGCACTTGGTAAAATTCAACATTGTTTCACGATTAAAAAAAAAAACTGAACAAATTAGGTATAGAAGGAATATACCCTAACAGGATAAAGATTGTGTATATTAAGGCAACAGCTAACATCAAATTGAGTGAGGAAAGCTTTGTCTTTAAGATATGAAACACAGCAAGGATGCCCACTTTACCACTTCTATTCAACATTGTCTTTGAGCAATCAGGCAAGAGAAAGAAATTTGCATCTAACTTGGAAAACATGAAATAAAATTGTCAATGTTTCCAGATGCATGATCTTACTGTATGTAGAAAGTCCCAAAGACTCCACAAATATTTAAAAAAATTAAAACAACAACAACAACAAAAAATACTTTTTAGAACTAGTCATCTATTTTACTTATAAATTCTGTTGATGTGGTGAGTTGGGAAATGAATATTTGCCTTTTGAAAATTAATAAGTAGATATCCTTGAAATAATCACCAACCCTAAGGCACACATAGAAAGGTATTTTAAAAGTGATGAAGAAAAAGTGTAAAATGATTCTTTGAAATTATACACCATTTAAGGTCTAAATCATTTTAAAGAACAAATATTACATAAGTGGTATGTATCCCTCTACCAATCACTATTCTATTTTTCACATCTGTGAGTTTAACATTTTTAGATTCTATGTATAAGCGAGATACTATTCATCTTTCTGTGTCTGGGTTATTTCATTTTATATAATGTCCTCATACTCATCTATTCTGTCCCAAATAGCAGGATTTTCCACTTTTCTTATGACACAATAATATTCCATTTTATATATCTACCACACATTCCTTATTCTTCATCAGTGAATGGATAATTAAACAGTTTTTGACAATCAAATTATAAGTGACATTCACATCTATACTTCTACTGAAGGACCATATTTTCTCCTGTCCTATACTTTATATTACTGTTCATTACATTTTGATTTTTGTTTATTTTATTCTCCAACATAATAATTTTGAAATGTTCTTTATTTAATATGCCAGAGTGCTTTTTATCAATCTTAAAAACTTCATCAAGTGTTGGCTGATTGAAAGTAATTAGAATATTATTTCCTTTTTATAGGATATTTCCATAACTATAATTTAATTTGTATTCATTTTGTTTTCAAAACTATAACTAAATATTCAAAACCTTATATTCTTGGTTCAATGCAGAGAATTGCAAACATACACAAGTAGTCAAGATATTTTAAATCTTTTATCTCTTTTTAAGCTCTTTCAGGCACTATGTCTAATACAGATTAGATCTATTTTGCATTTAGAATTTTATTATGTTTTCTAGACTCAAAGGAAATTTTTTCCCAGAACATTTGTATAACCAAACAACACTTAGCATTATGTTAAAATCAAGTCGCTTTGAGAAAGATGAGAGTGATCTTGGAATTTGTAGTGCAAATGAAGGGCTATATGATTCCTACACAAGTAGTTATTTCTCTAACTTAAATTATTCATCTTGACACTTTTGTCATTAGAGAAGATTAATCATTTACTTAATCACCTAGATTTATAAGATAAAGACTGAAAGTTTAAAATAATTATATCAAACAAAGCTTAGATCTAGTGTAAAAATTCTTTCCTATCTGGGTATCTTTCTCTATTGGTCTATTATTGGAGTTGCTGTTTTGGGGATATTTCTGCAAATATCCTAGAGAAGAAATTTCCCATATAATTTCTTAGTTTGAATAAGAAAGGCACAGAGTGAAATGAAGCAAAACATCCTGACATTTGGCTATCAAAATTAGTAAAAACTGTCTTAATTATTTTAATAATAGTAACATCTACCACACTCAAAATATTCATCTTTAACATAATTTTTGTCAGCATCAAATACACAGGTTTAGTTTTTGACAGAATTTTGCAATTTTGAAATTATTATAAATTATGTAGGTTCAGTTTGTTATGTTGAGAACCTTCCCTGAAAAAATCTTGCAAAGACAGTGTTTTAGTTAGCTTTTTGCTGGTGACTAAAAGACCTGACAAGAAAAATTTTAAAGAGGAAAACTTTATTTGGGGGTTCACCATTTCAGAGGTTTCAGTTCATAGATAGCTAACTCCATTTCTTGTGGCTTAAGGTGAGGCAGGACATCATGGCGGAAGAATGTGATAGAGGAAAGTGACACACATCATGATTAGGAAGCAGAAAGAGAGACTAAACTCACAGCTCACCAAGTATATTCCCCAAAGACACAGCCTTGGGCTCCACCTCCTCCAAACATACCCTACCAGTCTATAGTTAATCTGTCATTTCACCTCTGAATGTCCTTGTATTGATCCACACATGAACTTTTGGGGAATACCTGATACCTAAATCATACCTTTTCATAACAGGAGAAGGTATTATGTAGGTAATGTAATTTTGGCATTTGCATTGACATAATATGCAATTTTACAATCCCTGGTTAAGCCAGCATATGATGAGAAGCATGAATGAAATTTACCAAGTGGTGATCTTTGAGTCCATTAAAATAAGAAGAGAGGGAATAAGGAATGAATTTTAGTTTCATTCATTCTGCTTACATGTCACTTAATAAAGCACATAAAATATACATTTTCTGTTCCATTCTTATCAAATGAGTTTTAAGTAAATTTTACAAACATTTGAAGAATTTCTCTTTTCCAATTGGTATTTACTCTATCATTCACTGTATACATATTCATTCAGATATCATAACTTATTTTCTATTGTCACTAGCTATATGTAAAAAAAGTTTAGTTTACTAATTGATTTTCCTTGGTTTTAGTGCAAGCCAATCAGCATTTTACACACTCAATTTCACCAGATCTTCATGTTTATTTATTTTTTATTGCTGCACACAAGCTACCACACATTTTTTTAGCTTAAAAATCACATGCATTGATTATCTCATAGTTTCCTCAGGTAATGAGTCCAGGCAGCACTTATGTGGGTGCTTGGCTCAGGGTCTTACAAGGCTGCAATCAAGATGCAGGCTGGTCTGCATTCTCGTCTCTAAGATCAATTAGACAACAGTGCTCTGCTAAGCTCATTTCCTTTTAATTTTATGACTGGGGTCAGTTGTCTGGATGCCTCCCTTAGTTTCAAGAGGCCACCTGAAGTACCCTGGCATATATCTTTCTTTTTCAAGACCTTAAAGCCCAGCAGGAAAATCTTTCTCTCTCTCCAATGTGTTAAGACTGAGTCTTATATAAATTACCTGAATCAAGAGAGTGGCAACTCATTACCTTTTCATATTCTATTAGTTAGAAGCAAATACTGATCCCACCTGCACACTCTAGGAAGAGGTTATACAATGACTTGATTCATTGGGGGGCACTTAATGGTATGAACGTCATACCCTATTAGAAAACTCCAGAGACCATCAATTAGCCATATGTTATCATTTCAGTTTTTTTTCCTCAATTCTGTAGCCTCACTATATTTTAAAGTCCATTACTCAAAATTTGTACTGAATAAACACTTTGCAGTAGATAAAACAAATGGATATTCCTAACTACTCCTATGCTTTTTATTTTTCAATTTTTCATTAGTCAATTACAGCAGAATAAAAGGCCAGAGTGGTCCTTTCATTGTTTTAATTTAAAAAATAAATATTAAGATTTTATTATCTTAACTTAAACTAAATGTCACAAATTTCACCAGTTCACCATTATAGACTGGGGAAAAAAATAGTGATCAAGCTAGGAATGCAACAGGAGACTCTCTCATTCCAGTCAGTATGTTTACTATCATGCATCAGAAAGTCACTGTGTTCCCACATTTTTAAATTTCATCTTTCTTAATACTTAGAATTTTGCTACTGGATATGCCCTAAGAGAATACTCATTTGTTCATTATTTTATTTTTCTTAGGATGTGCAGCCTTAATCAAGCAAGAATATTATCAAAATCTGCTTCCTATTCCAGAGAATGACATTACATAAAACTCTCCAACATCCTTTTACATATGCTTGTCTGAGCTTAAAACTCAGTTTTGAGTTTAGTTGGCTATATTTTTAAGTTAAATATATCACAGATAAAATAATGCATGTTTTTATTTCTCATTTCAGCATGCTTCTTACTTATAAAGTAAGATATTCCTATGATTTTTTTTCAAAAAATTGTGGGAAATCTATTTATGTTTAAGACTAATATTTAGATAGCACTCCTAAAAATATATAGTGAAAAATCACATACAAAAGACAAAGTTAACACTCCTGATTTGGAATTTTGTTACTAGGTAACTCAATATATTATGTTAAAAAATATGAAATACGGTGCTTGCTGTATAGCAATCATTGTGAAAAAACAATATTTATTTCTACAGTGGAAGCAGAGTGTCTGACATGTATTACATATAATAAATTATCATTAAGTAAATGCATGTATAGATACTAGAAACAATATTCAATATGATGACAATAATGAACACAGGGATTAAATATATACTCTTTTTGAAAATTTTGTATATTCACATTTTACTGAACAAACAAATGTGTTCACAGTTCTAGGGGTTCAAGAATTTTTTTCTGACATCTGTTCACCTCTGGTTGGGACCTAATGAAATGGTAAGACCAAGGGATAAGTGGTGCCAGAAGACTGAGGATTCAATGGTTAGACTCAGCTTTTATAATAACTCTCAAGACAGCTCAGGGGCCTCATGAGAGCTCTTCTAATCCCCCTCCCCTCTCCCGTTCCCTGGTAGTGGTAGTGGGGATTAAACTCAGTAGTGTCTTACTACTGAGCCATGTCTCCAACCCTTTTTATTTTCTATGTTGAGATAGGAACATAGAAAATCTTGCTAAATTGCTGAAGTTGACTTTGAACTCGCAATCTTCAGATCCTCCTGCACCAACCTTTGGTGTTGCTGGGATTACAATTATGAATTGCCCGGCTCAGCCCTTCAGATCCCTTCTAAGGGCACACCACTACGACCTAAGGACTTTCAGCTAGGCTCTTCCCCTTAAAACTCCACCATCTCACCCTACTACTCTGAGAACCAGATGTTCAACACATCAATCTTTGGAAGACAGGCAACTTGCAAACTGTAGCAATAGCATACTTCATTGTCTAGTCTTACCTCAAATTAGATACAACCTGACCATTTCTGTGCTTGAACTCGAACTCCTAACCAAAATAATAAAATAAAATAAAACCACACTGGAAGATAATATAGATAAATAAGATACAAATACACTTATTTATTTACATAGATTTTGTATATATATAAAAGTATTTTAAATGTAATCGTAGGTGAATACATAATATAAATTTACATATAAATATATAGTAATGGAAATATATAAAATGATCTAGAAAGAGGGGATGTACCTGAAAGAATTTCTCAAAGTTTGCTTTCCTGAAATTTATATTACAAAAGGAAAAAAAAAAAATGATTCATCAGGTTAGGCTGTAGAGTGATAAGTATAAGTTTAGGGGACTAAAGCAATGGAGCCATTATTGATGTTTCCCGTCAAGCTGAAGTACAAAGAGGCTTTCCAGCCAGGTAGCTCAGGAAATTCATACTTGGTATGGTGAGATATGGTGGCTTTGGAAAGCTTCATGTTTTCAGTTTGATAGCTGAAGTTGCATTGAAGCGACTTCCACTTTATTCTGGCAAGTGGATAGCATATATTTCTCATAAGGCATACAGAGCCGTGACAAGTTTTATTTTTATAGCTCTATCTAGATTTTGTCAGAGATCAGAAGTAGCTGGGGTTTGACTGAGCAGACTGCTGAAGGGCAGGCTGCCTATGTTCAGCTCCCGCTTCCCTGAGACCCCAGCTTGTTGTCTGAGGCGGCATTGGTATGGGAGTTCTCATCAAGATAATGGCAGTGGGCTCCAAGCTTGCTGCTGTCAGAGAAAATTAGTGGTGCTTCATATAGCTGTCAGGGACAGACGCTAAAAAGATAGTTAACATTGTCGAAAACATATTTGAAGGAAGACTGCTGTGGTGTTGGCCTTAGCTGCTTTTGTCATTTGTCACCATGGCCACCCCAGACACAGGGAGCAAGGACAAAAGTACAAAACAGAGCTTTCTGTATCGCCCGGCTTTGGGTTTATACTTGAAAGTGGGAGACAGTGAAAGACCTTAATTCTCTTTCCAAGAGACAAACAGGAATCTCAACTCAGGACAGTGGAGTCCATGGAGGTCACTCTCAGCTAGGTTATTAGCACAGTATGCTTCCCTGAAAAGATTCTTCTTAATTTACATTATCAGAACACATCTTGATTGCTTTGTGTAGTCTCAACTTCATTTATTGAATAATAATTAAGTGTAACATAATAGTATAAATTTTTTTTAAATGCTAGCAAGTGTATTCATATCACCTATTACTGTTTTAAGCATTTGGTATAGTTTACTTTTATTGCTTACTATTTTCACTTGCTAGATCCATGAAAACAAAGAAATAAGTCACTTTGTTCATTGATATTTTCCAGCTACCTAGAAGAAAAAAATGCTATGTTGTAGACCCTATTGTGTAAATGAATTTTTGAGAATATAAAATACCAGAGAAATGATAATAAACTTTATCTTGTGGGAATACAAAATATGTGAAATACAAAATTTTATATTGTGTGTTGAGTAATTCTAAAAAAAAGTTTTTAGGGTAAGGAAAACATAGAATTTAAACATGAAGCTCAACCTCTCACGTATAAGATTATAACATAATTGAGAAAGCTACTTTATCCTAATATATTGACATTATATTAATACTATTTCCATATCACTATTTCAAAATCATGTCTATTTGGTATATCAGAGTTTTGAATATATGAACTAAATTGCTTCCTGAAATACAAATAAAATTAACTTCTTTATAGGTCACCCACATTCTTTTATGGAACTGGGAATGCTGTAGATTTCTAGAATTTAACAGTTTTGGTTAAAGAGATCAAGAGGAAAAAAGTCTGTATTTAGGGAACATGGTGAAAATTTGATTTGATTTGGGATTTATAAAATAAAGGTATAGCACTATGTTGAAAGTGTTGTTTTTAGTGTCTTTAATTTGCCTATATTCACTCTGCAAGAGACTGAGTTTCATCTATTGTAGAACATTTTCATGCAATTCTAAGGATAGTAAAGCCGATAATTAAAACAGTCTCTTGTCTAAAGCATTTGATCTATTCCAACTTATTTCATGACAGAAGTGCCACTGTAAAGTGAATTGTCATCTGATTGGCACATTGATTCCACATTCTTTTGATTGGAGAAGTTCAGTCTCCTAGGAAGTACCTTTGCATTTTATCATTATGTAGAAAATAGAGTTTTCTCTATGTTTTGGGTATGAGGTTAAGATGATGAGTTATGGCTTTCTTTAAAGCTACTATAAATTCTGAGCTCATTGAAGTGATTAAAATTGCTTTAGAGTTGAAGTCAATAAAAATAGAACAATAAAGAATAGAAATATTCTGTTCTCATTATTCAAAAACAAGTAAGTGTATTATATTCCCCTGAGTTATCTTTTTCCTTGAGGTATTTACTACTTCTATGAATGTTCAATGTACTATTCAAAAAGGTATTTTATGCAAGTTTTTTATGTTTTCTAATGTACAAATGATATGCTAATAAAAATGTGCAGGATCTCAGATCTGATAGTTTTGTTCTTGGAGGCAAAAGACCAGCAGTAGCATCAGTGACTTTAAAATGATGACCTATAGGGTTGTTTTCAATTTGAGGACTTTGAAATGAAACCAATTTGGTTTGAGTCAGGAATAAAACAAAGCATCATCTGTGAGAACATAATACTCAAAATAGAGTAGTTAGATGGAAGTCCCTTCAGTAAAATTAGGACCCACAAAAGAACATGACTTAGTCCTTTTGTCCTTTGCCAAGATAGTGTTGTTTTTTTTTTTAATTTTTTCAATAAATATCCTTTCAGTATTTCCTCTTTTAAAAATTAAACACTATTTTTTATTTTTGTTCCTTAATGTTGCCATTTTTGGAGAGGAAAAAAATGGAGTTGAAACCATTAATTGCACAGTTCTTGATGAAGTTATAATCCTTTAGAAAAGAGCATGGAAAATAAGTTTCCTTTAGAATTCAGGGGAAGTGTACAGCTGCCATCTAGACCTCTTATACCTTTGGAAACATGGGCCTCGTGTCCTCTGGGAAAGTCTCCAGTCCTTTTCTGTGATGGAATGAACAAAGGTTTCAGACTCAACTTTCCAGCCTTTTCAGCACCTGCCAGTTTATAACTTTGAGCCAGTGAGATCCTCTAAGAGTGTGGCTTCTCCTCACCAAGAGGTGGATGACATCTACCTTAGAGACTTTGCTAATGACAAATTGAGAAAATATATTTTTAAAGAGTGGACAGATGCTGAGTTTAAAATGACTCTTAATTAGCCATTGTGGTGTGCATACTCTGAGGCACTGTCCTAATCATGCATTCATATTTGCTTAATTGTTTAAGGCTCAAAACAATCTTATGATGTATGTACTATTTTATCTCCATCTTATGATTAAAATGAGAGATATGCTGTTTAATTTCTTCAGAGTCTTAAATAGTTAATCTGAAGAGCTTGGACTTAAAAAGAAGCCATATTCTCTTATCCTCTCCTCTCTATAACCACTAGCATTGGTCAACTTTGTTGTTTTCTTTCTTTCCTTTTTTTTAAATTAAACAGGGAAGTATGAATTTCTTTTTCTATTGCCATCTAATGAATTATTCTTTAGACTATCTGTGCCTAAGAGTTAGCAGGGGCAGAGCACTTCAAAGGTGTTGGGCGGGCAAGTTAAAAAAGGCCTCTTCCCTTTATGGGTAAAGACCAAAAAAACAAAAAAAATAGATTATATATTAAATGTGCATGATCTAGTATAGTGATTTGTGCAATTCAAGAATTGTGCCTCCTGAGAGTTAAATTCCTTTGAACCTGTGCATTTACTATCATTTTAAATACATTGTATATATAAACTGTATGTGCTATTGTACATAAGCATTATAAATCTGGCACAAATAAACATGAATAAAAAACAAGATAGGAACAAAATTAAAATTGTTCCTCTGTGTCCTTTGATGAACTTTATCCACACTAGTCTAGTGAAGGGAGAATCCTGGGAAAAAGTAGGAACTGGAGAAACCCAGACACCAATGTGACCTGCCAAAAGCATTTAGTCCTCTTTATAAAAAGAGGATTGCACAATCATCTAAATACTGGGCAATCACATAAAAGTTTGGATGTCTGCCTTTTCCTGGAAAATCAGTAGACCTGGCAACACTGGTTTGCATTCCCCCATGACAACCATTGACAGAAGCTGAGCACCAGCTGGTCTCCATGGCTTATCACAGCCTCCACCACGCCTATTGTCTCTGTGGGCTAATTCATTTTTTTCCCCTTTGTTTGCTGTCCTCTGTAGGCATTTGAGTTTGGAACCTCTGAATCAGAGAAACAGAGTTCACATCCCTGTTCTTCTACATTCTATAATCAGGAGCATTTTGTGCAATTCTGTGTGAATAATTTTCTCCATTTATGAAGAAACAGCATACAATTCTTTTAGTAAGATTTTCTGGTATACTAACTGGCTACTGATTTCTCAATTGGCTTTTTTTTTTTTTTTAACTTACTGAAAATTTGCAAAAAATAAAATAAAATTCCTCAAAATGCTTCAAAAGACAAATGTATTAAAAATTGACAGGATACCTTATCCTTAGTGCTTCTTGGCATAGTTAAATCAATCACTGATCAGTGCACCAAAAAGGAATTAGCATTGTAATGATGGGTTTTCTATTTAATCATGTACGATAAATTTTCATTGAAATTTTCATATAAAAAAAACTATCAACTGATTTACCACTTTAAATTGTTGTAGAGCAACTTATACTTTATAGCTGAATGATGTTACAATGTAAATTTAGTAACTTAAACTGATTAATATTTGATTTATCCATAGGTCTCAATTTTAAAGAGGATCTGTTTCTAATGTTATTTATATGTTAATTTTTGAAACTATTTGCTTGCAAATTAAGTAACAGAAAAGATGTCTTTCCTTAGAGATTTCTTGTCTGCAAATTCATGTTGATAAAAGGTTCCAATGCATTAAACAAGTGTGTTACTTTGTTAATGGATAGCGTGGCACAGGTAATTAACTATGAAGTCATTAAGGCTTTTCAGTGCTGTGACAGTTTTGTTTACTTATAACAGATTAATGAACATATCAAATGTTCTTTCTCCCTCTTGTTATTTTAGATCAGCCTTGAGTGGAATTTGACGGAAGATGTTGCAACAGTTTTTTCTCTGGAAATGTTTAGTTTCGGGGATCGTCATTGGCTCTCTCTTTGCAGCTTGCTTTGGTCAATACGATGATGGTAAGGCTGCTATTAGTCTGACCTTTAGAGTTGGCCAGAAATTCTGTTATTAAATTAAAAATGAAACACACCACAGAAATGAATAGAGTTAATTTGTAGTTAAGTCTTAAAGGTTAGTAGTTCTGCACAATAATTTACCTTAACTAAAATAAGCTTACAGAAATGGCATTGGATACACTTTGCTTCTTAATAAGGATTGCATTGCACTATGGTAGAAAATCCAACACAAGATTGAATTCTTACTCTCCTTAAGCCAATGCTTAATTGCTATGAAAAAAATATTAAATTCTATTTAAAAACTCTTGAATAAACACAAACAAAGGTATTAAACCTAGCAATACAAAAGAAAGCAAAAATTCCTATTAGATAAGATCTCCAAGGGTCAAAGTAAAAGCCACAGGAAATTCCAGTGTTTGTTAGCATTTTAATTGAAAATTGCATTATTATATTCACCACTGTTTCAATGGAAAAAATGAGTAAGTGTAATTGAATTGATGTTTGGCTTCTTAAGTCATTCCCTGATAGTAAGTCTGTCACTTTGGAAAGATACCTTCAGGTTCTTCAGGGAGATCAGGCATGTTATCTCCACAATGATCTAAATATGGCTTAGATATTTCAATATTGGAGAAATCTGGCTTTGAATATCACATAATGTGAGTTAAGACATGTGTGTATGTGTAAAATACTTTAAATTCAATAGAAAAAATAGACAAAATTCCCTCCTAAAATTTTGCAATTCAGAAAAATTATATCGTTTTTATTTAACTTTTTATTGTATTTACTCAATATTTGTTCAGCAAAGAACATAATTATCTCATGACCCTTGTTGTCCTGTTATGTAGTTGATCTTAGTAGTAGCAAATAATGTGAATTTCTTATGAACTTGGCTTAGCTAAACTAATTGTAATCTTGAATAGGTGAATTAGTTTGACTTTATTCAAATGGTATTCAAGTTGTGCACATATTAAAACATTCTCAGTCCTCAGTTGTTTGAGAGGGAGATCTCTTGGGATTTGAAGAATATTTCATAATACAAACCATTTTCATAAAACCAACTGCTTAATCCTTTGAATAGTCATACTAATTAACACAAGGTTTACTTACATTTAAATTTTGGTTCTCATGTTTCTCATTCATAGAAATTGTGACTCTCCAGTCTAAAAACAAATTTTTAAAAATTAGTAAAAAATAAATGACTGCTATCTTGAAGCAAAAAGAAACATTGGAATTAAAATACTGTGACTTTATATTAAAGGAACACATTTTGATTGCACTCCAGAGTAGATGACAAATCAGCGTGCTGTGGGGTTTTTCATAAATAATTCTATTTTGATCCATATTTAGTGTTCACACTAAACAGGGAAGTGTTCGCTGTCATTTCTCACATTAGTCATTCTCATACCATGTACATCTTAGCAATGTGACTGGTGTTATCAGAGGAAATCCCTCTGTTTAACCCATAATGCTAGAGATTTTTAGTCTCACCATAACTGTTGAACTTCTGTGAAAGTACTCTCATAGGCTCCAGTATAAGCTCATCAGGTCCCTGTTGGTTATCACATACTCAACTTCTTGAAGCAGAGTGCAACTCCTACCTGACCACTGATAGTATGGTGGGTTGCACTTAAAGTCATACACACTTAGATGACTAGCTTACACTCACAGTTGGAAAGTCTTCTCAGGTCACGACTCCAGAGGTGAGTGACTCACTCTTAGAAGAATTGAAAGTATGGGAACTATAGCAGATGAACTTAAACTCTATAATTAGATTTCTTAATTGTACATGCATTTCAGTATTTCCTCTGTATATGCATCCCTCAATTTTCCCTAGAAGTAATAATTCATTCTTCTTTCTTACCTCCTCCCAACCCAAACTCTTTTCTTCTTTCAGATCTCCCTCAATTTCAGACTCATTTAGTTTTTGTCAGTTGCTCAGTTTTGTGTGACTGAAATGCCTTCCATAGATACTTTTCTTAAAATGCCTACTAAATTATGAGCACATACGGTGCAAGGATAAAACGAGGCAAATCATGACTAACACAACATATGACTGAATTGGAATATTAAAGTAATATTTTTACTCAAATGTTCAGTATGAGGGTACATGACTGTTGAAAAGTCAATGATGATGATCAAAACAGGATTGAAAACTGAGGAAAAGTTGAATGGAAAGAATACTTTTTTTTCCATAGATAATCTACTTGTTGAATTAAACATTATGATAGTTGACAACAAATTTACATACGTGGGATGTTAGAGAAGAATGAAGAAGAAAAATGTTGAGTTATTCTAGGACCATAAATAAAATAGTGTTAAGTTTTTCTTGCCAGAATAATATCCTCTGGGCTTTCAGATAAGAATAATTTCTTATACTTTTCTTTGTACTTGTTTACTTAACAGGTTGGAGGAAATGAAAATGTACTGTTTATTTAATAAATATTGTATCATGAAATGGAATATTCTAGTGTTATCCAAATGTATAAAATTACGTCTAAGAAAAAGATATTGCATAATGATCATTTTCAAAGTTTATGATATTTTTACTAGAAAAATTTAGCCATGTTTTAAGTCCTTTAATATTTCTCATTCAAATTGTTGGGATAAGCTCTTAGGGGCAATAATAAAATTTGTTGATAGCCCATTCCATAATGTCATTTCATTTGGTACTTGACTGTATATCTTAGCAAGCATTTATAACATAATTGAAGTTGTATTATTGTATTTAATTTAAATTCAGAATCTAATATAGTTAGAAAATTAGATAAATTAATGGACTTGTAGTTTATAATGTATTGACAAGTCTTATTCTTCTCCATAAACAGAACATTAGAATTGATAATATTTTAGCTTAGTTTTTAATGTAGCACTGATCCTCACAGTATTGGAATGTGTGTCCTGATCCCAAATTGAGTTTTAGGAGCCTAGGAAGGAGGTTCCCTTGGGAAACAGAGAAAGAAAGTTTATGTGCTAAATTTTAGGTTATAGGGAATAAAACATATTTATAATATAATCCTTATTCTAACATAATTTTTCACAGTGAAGCAAATAAACCAAATTGTACACAGTGTTTTTAACTGTTGATTTTGTTTTGATTTTGAGCACATGGATGACTAATAATTAATAAAAAGAAAGACTAATAATTAATTGACTAATTGTTAATAAAAGGAAGGAAAGGAAAGGATAAAAGGAAGATCATGCATGGATAATGATTTTTTTATTTTTAGTGGTTTCCTCTTCATTTTTATGTTTTTCATATTTAAAATATACTACTGCCAAAGTAGTGGCACATACCTGTAATCCCTGCTACTCTTGAGGTTGAGGCAGGACTGCAAGTTCGAGGCTAGCCTGGGTAATTTAGTGAGAGCCTGTCTCAAAATAAAATGAATAAATGAAAGGAGCAGGGCATGCTACTCAGTGGTAGAGCACCCCTAGTTTCAATATCCAGTACCACAAATAATAAAAATAAATAATTAAAATACATTATCGCCAAACTCAGATAAATGTTTGTTAACAAATACTTTATAAAATTATGAGAAATTTGAACCAAAGTTTTAGAGGGTTTTTAAAACATGTGCTTGTCAGCGGGCGTGGATGTGCATGTGTGATGTATGTGCATTTGAGAGAGGGGGCAGAAAGATACAGAGTGAGTGCACATGATGAATAAATGCAATTTATTAAGAAGGGGATTCTCCCTGCTCAAGTAGTTAGCCTGGAAGTAAAAAATCTTCTCTCTTATCTTTCGTTTGTTACATAAATTAGCATAATTCTTTGATGTGAATGGAGACAATGGGACCTTTGTAGAATGGACAACCTGAACAACTGCATGACAGGAATCCTATTTAAATCCTGAAACAGTCAAAACACTTCCTGAGTCTCAATGTCCTTATAAATAATAATTACTCTCCCAAACTCAGTTTTATCCCATTTAACACAGCCCCTGGCATATGATCAATGTTCACTAAATTTTTTATATTTATTATATAGTATTACTCTTCATTATTTTTATAAATAATTATTTATACTTGTTTCTTTAAATTGCATATTTATTTATAAAATTGTGCTTATGTGCATATACATATATATGTGTATATTTGTCTATATACATACACACATATATATTCATATGTGTATACACATGAAACTTAAACTGAATTTTGAGGAACTGCTCTAGATTTATGCTTGTCATTATGTAATCCATGGAAGGTCGCTGATGAGATAGAAATACCAACCAGGTAGGAATGTCACCTTGTTCTAAGGAATTCCCAGAAACTTCATTTTTATCAATGAATCCAGGCATCATGAAGTTGAGTGCCACTAACATTTACTAATTAAACTTAAAAGACCCTAGCATAAATCACATGTGAAAGACAGAATTATAGGGAAAATCTAACTACCCAACAAGTCACAATACTAATGTTTTCTGAGAAAGATGAATCCACAAACAAGGGGTCCCACCGCAAGAGCTGTTAACGGTTCATGTGTCCAGGTTTTACATGCAGTCCCAAAGGGCTCTGTTACACCAGTTCTCTCCATCTGGGACTGCTGGATTGTTGTTTCTGGGACATTCACTCTGTCCCCTGGAACATGTTTGAAATATTTTAAAAATTACTCATTCTTTGAGCTCCCTATCTTAAGATTAAGGCAGATTCTCTTTCTCCTGTTATTTTTCTGTGAACATAGTACAATGCAAAAGTTTCTCTTGAGTCTGTTTCAGTTATAAGATTAAGGATGATTTTGGAGACCATCTAAGTGATGAGTTTGTTTGCCCCTGAAATGTATTAATAGCTCATTTAAATTCAATTCTTCATGCAGAATAAGTTAAAAAAAAAAAACCCGAGCAGATATACACATATTTATCATTACATGCATATAAAATACATACATAATTAATATACATATATACTTAATATACAAGTAACACATTTTATTCAAAGATAAAGCCAAATATTATATATTTTTGTGCAGATTTGTTTATCTAAATAGTTTACATGTATTTCCTTATCACCCCTTTACTTATTCCATATTATAGAGTATATTTTCATTCTGAGCACTAAAATTAAAATTTTATGAGTAACTATGTTACTTTCCCTATGTGATTATCTATAGTTTTCAAAGTTTTCCTTTTCTTGGAAACTTCATTAACAAATGCACACCCAATCACACACACACACACACATACTTTCTAGATTATTTACCAGGTATTTTTTTAATTTTTTTATTTGCAAATTAGTTATACATGACATTAGGATGAAATTTGATACAATTTGAATCCATTTGAAGATGGATTATAATTTCTCATTCTTCTGCTTGTACATGATATGGAATCCCACCAGTTGTATAGTTACATATGTACATAGGGTAATGTCTGATTCATTCTCCTATCCTTCCGATCTGCATACCCACTCCATCCCCTCTACCTAAACTAAAATAACTCTATTTTTCCCTAGTGCCCCTCCCTTACTGTGAATTAGCACCAGCATATCAGAGAAAATATTTGGCCTTTGTTGTGGGGGACTGGCTTATTTCACTTAGCATGATATTCTCCACTCCATCCATTTACAGGCAAATGCCATCATTTCATTCTTCTTTAAGGCTGGGTAATATTCCATCAAATGTGTGTATATATTTAAATATATATGCATGTATATATATACACACATATGTGTATATGTATGTATATATGTATATATATATGTGTGTGTGTATATATATATATATGCATATGTATCACATTTTCTTTATTCATTCATCTGTTGAAGAGCACCTAGGTTGATTCTATAGTTTAGCTATTGTAAGCTGAGCTGCTATAAACATTGATGTGACTGCTTCACTGTAATATGCTGATTTTAAGTCCTTTGGTTATAAACCAACGAGTGGGATAGCTGGGTGAAATGGTGGTTCCATTCCAAGTTTTCTGAGGAATCTCCACACCACTTTCCATAAAGATTGCACCAATTTGCAGTCACACCAACAATATATGAGTGTACATTTTCCCCCGCATCCTCACCAACATTTAGTATTGTTTGTATTCTTGATAATTGACATTCTGACTAGAGTGAGATGAAATCTTAGAGTAGTTTTGATTTGCATTTCTCTAATTGCTAAAGATGTTGATCATTTTTTCATGTATTTGTTGATTGTTATATTTCTTTTTCTGTGAAGTGTCTGTTCAGTTCCTTAGCCCATTTATTGATTGGGTTATTTGTTCTTCCTGGTGTTAAATTTTTTTAGTTCTTTATGTATCCTGAAGACTAATGCTCTATTTGAGGTGCATGTAGTAAAGATTTTGTCCTATTCTGTATTCCTCTTCATGTTTTTGATTGTTTTCTTTGCTGAGAAGAAGCTTTTTAGTTTGAATCCATTCCATTTATTGATTTTTTATTTTACTTTTTGTGCTTTAGGAGTCTCGTTAAGGAAGCAGATCTTAGACTGACATGGTAAAGATTTGGGCCTACTTTTTATTCTATGAGTTATAGGATCTCTTTTCTAGTGCCTAAGTCTTGGATCCACTTTGAGTTGAGTTTTATGCAGGGTGAGAGAGAGGGGTTTGATTTCATTTTGTTACAAGTGGCTTTCGAATTCTCCCAGAACCATTTGTTAAATAGCCTATCATTTCTCTAGTGAATGGTTTTGGCATCTTTGTCTAGTATGAGGTAACTGTATTTATGTGGGTTTGTCTCTGTGCCTTCTGTTCTGTACCATTGGTCTGCATGTCTGCTTTTGTACCAGTACCACACCGTTTTTGTTTCTATGGCTTTGTAGTATAATTTAAGGTCTGGTATTGTGTTGCCTCCTACTTCGCTCTTCTTGCTAAGGATTGCTTTGGCTCTTTTGATCTCTCATTTTTTCCAAATGAATGGTATGGAAAGAAAGAATATTGTTACTTTCAAAGTAGGCCCCCATAAAAAATTTCCTAAACAATCTTAATTTCATTCATGAATAATGTAAGCTTGATTTGTGTGTTTATTAGATTGTACTCACTCTTGCCATTTGTTCTTCCTCTTCTCTCAAAGTTAGTAATCTTGTGGAAACTAGTACCCTTCAGTTTCAAAGTCAAGGTTTGAAAGTATTTGCCTCCTTCTTTTTTCCAGCAATAATTTTCCAAAATCAGGTTCAACCTGTAACTTCTCTAAGTTCTAAATTCCTAGGGAGAATATTTTAATAGCTTCTATGTATTTCATTTATAGGCTTTCTTAAAAGCAATATGTATATCCCAGAGAGCAAGGGAACTAAAGACACAGAACAAAATAGATAGCTGATAAATACATTGTACTTATATTGTCTTCTCTGAGCTACACCTGCCCCTCTGTCTCTTGTTTCTCTCTCTCTCTCTCTCTCTCTCTCTCTCTCTCTCTCTCTCTCTCTCTCTGTGGCGCATGCGCGCGCGCGCGCGCACACACACACACACACACACACACACACACATACATATGCAAAACAAAAAACTCGCTATTTTTTAGGTAAATGAAAATATCCAGCCAGATATTGATACTTCAGATACTCGTCTTTGTACTGTTGAGTCAGGAAAGAGAATTAAAAGTCTAGCTTCCTGTTTAAGCAATGCAGACAAAATTAATGACAAGAAGGTAGATTCTGCTCTTTGTGGCTGTACAACATGAAAAATTTGAAGCCATTAAAAAAAATCACATCCTAATCATTTAAAAAGGTAGAACTAATTTTAAATATTCTTTATAGAGAATGAACTTGAACAAAAATATAATCATAATCTTGGTTGGCTAGGAGCCCTCAGTGGTTCATACAACTCTTAATAGAGTGACTTTTCTTAGTTGGATCTTTCCCTGTCAATTCTCTGTACCTGTTACAATCACTTCTTCATCAATTCCCTTAAGCTCTGCAATTTGGTTTTTCTCACAACTCTACTGAAACTGCACTCTCTAGGGTCTCCAATGACTACTTCTTTGGGCAAATCCTATAATTTTCTAGTATTTCAGTAAAAAGCCTTATTGATCTACCTTTCCTGCAACTTTATTTCTCTCAGAGGTTCTTTGTGCTGACCCTTCCTGAGTGTCTGCCTGTTGGATTTGTATTCCATCTTCTGGTAAATATTCTACCTTTTTCTGGTCTGTAATTTTAAAATTGCCCTATTCCTCTTGTTTTCTTTCCATGAACAACAATATTTTATAATAAGCAAATTTATGTATTTTCTGAAAATGAAAAAAAAATCCTTTCCTTTGCTATCTTTTATTCCCTCTGACTTCCCTTTCTTTAGCTGTGTGCCCAGGGCATATACTCCTATTTTTCCCCTAGTCCATAATTTTGACTCTCTGTTGAATATATATTTAGCTACCTTGTGGTTAAAAATCAAACTCCAGGAAAAGTATTAGGGAAAAAAAGTGCAGCTCCTGCATTCCTAAATAACAAGGGAAATAATCAATATGATGTGATTTATATAATAATAGAATTATATAGAAGATATGTGTTTAGGGAGTACACATGTAGAAATTTTGTTGAAGAATTTGGAGCAGAGATAGTCAGAAAATGCTTGCAGGAAGAATTTTGAATTTTCAATTTAAAAGACTTGAGAAACATATAGAGATTTCAGAAAAGCCATGAAGAATATTGAGTTGGTGTTCCAATTTGAGATGTACAGTTATCCCTTTGTAATATTGAAGATCATAACTCTGTTTTATAACCTCAATCATACAAGGTTAGATAGTAAATAATCAAGAGATAACAAAATAGCAAGCACTCAAGTGGCCATGATCTTTATCCCATTTTCAAAAATATGCAATAGCAGAAGACATTGCCTACACTTTACAAATACCATCAGCAACCACCAGCATATCATTATATATGTATCTACCTTTGAGAGGCAATGTGAGATGAAGTATATACCTCAGAGGGAGCCAGACTGCCTAGATCTGAATTCTAGCTTAAAAACTCTGTATCTATGTGGCTATGGTTAATTCTTTAGTCTTTCTTTGCTTAAACTTCTTTATCTATAACTTGTAGATAGTGAGAGTATTTACCTTAGAGAAGTTTTGTAAAGAATTACTTTATGTAAGGAGCTTAGATAAATAAAGGTCACATTGATCCCTCTGTCAGTGGCTTTCATCCTCATGGTCACCTAAGGTAAACTTGCTGTTCAATATATGAGCTCCTCTCTTTACTTATGGTTACTTGCATAACCAAGTTCAAGTTACTTAATCTCACTATGCCATCTTTCCTCATCTGTAAAATGGGGTAAATGATACTGCCTATCTCGTGGGATTATTGTGAGTTCAAATGAGACAAAGCATAAGATGCATTTATGTCATTTCCTGGTACAAAATAAGGTGAAATATGTTATATGTATATATATTAGCTTATGTGTATGTGTTTGTCTTTGTTGTTACTAGAATAATAGGAATGCCAATAAAATTATAATAAGGAATGCATAAAGATTTATTTTATTTACATATTTGATAAAATAAAGATTCTTGTTGGGAGATTGCAAAGATTAAGCAGATTATTTGTTAATGTGACTTTCAAATGCTAACCAGGAACAGATACAAAGCCTATCAGTTTGCTAGAGGTATGATAACCAAATACTTAAAACTATGCAACTTGCACAAAAGAAATACGCTTTCTCACAGTTTTGGAGAATGGAATTGCCCAGGATCAAGGTTTTAGCAGTGTGGGTTTCCTCTGAGGTCTCCCTCGTTGGTTCGGAGATGGTCACCCTATTGCTGCATCCTCACAGTGTTCTCTGCTCTTCTTTGTGAATAGGCATACCCGTTTTGTCTCTTGTGTCTTAATCTCCATGTAAGACCATCAGTGAAGTTGGATTAGTTTCCACCATCAGGGTCTCATTTTAAACACTTCTCCAAAAGCTGAATCTCCAAATACAGTCACATTTGGAGTGACAGGGCAATAGGGAATCATCATGAATTCTGGGGGACATAGTCCAGCCTCTAATAATCATAATAGATTCCCATAAGGATTTACCCAGGAGTTTTAGTTCTAACCCTCCAGCACTGCAGGGCTTTCTAAATATATGGCTTCTATCAAACTTCACTTGCTGTTAAGCACAAAACTATCCCCTGGTGTCCTTGCCCTCATTCAGTTGCCTCAGGCAGTAGGCAACACAGATTGTTCATATGCAAAATCTCTGAGACTTCAATTGGGCACAATTGGAGCTAAGAATGAACTCAGAAGACAGAGACAGAAACCAGAGACTCTGAAATCCTCAAAAGCAAGGAAGAAAAGAAAGGTCCTGAGAGCAGCAGGTGTAAGCAGGAGGTAAAAAGTGACCAGAGAAGCAATTCAGAGAACAGTGACAGATGAACTATGAGGCAATGTAAGGACATTAAGTTGCACAAAATGCTTTTCAGTTTCTTTTTGTGTTTTCTGCCAATGTTCACTGTTTTCCTTAGTGGATTAGTCATTGGGAGTAAGGGCACCTTAATCCTGGATTCTTCAGTGAAAATTACAATTAGGCATTAACTCTGAATACAGGAACTAGGAAGGTCAGGGCCCTCTGTTTCTTGTTTATTACTGAAATTTTATGTCCTAGTTCATATTTGTCTCTTGGTATGCATTTTTGAAATAAATAAATGAAACTCCCATATCCTGTTCCATTCATCTGCAAGAAGCAGTATACTTGGTAAATATTCAATTTGTTCTGCTGGCTTGTTTAGACATTTAGCTTAAACAAGACTATGTACTATCTCTGGGCAGTGAAATGTGTGCAAGAATTATGTATTATTGTTGGGCTTATACCATAAAATTATCTTGTGCAGTTCTTTAGTCTCTTTTCTGCCAAAACAACTAATGAAGCCATATGTTATAGATGGGTAAGTTATAAAAGGCAATATCTCCATTAGCCCTTTCATCTGAGTCACTGTGTGAAGTGCATCTCTTCTTCCCTTACTCCCACTCACCCATGATGAATATCCACCATGAATAAGAAATAAATGCATTCCTCTCTAGAATTTAAGGGCTAAGTTGCTACTGCAGCTGAGCTATCCAAAGCTATTTGACTTTCTTCTTCCTGCCAGCAAAACAAAATAGTCTTCCATTATTCTGAATTCCCTAATATGTGTGCTTTTTGGTTTTTTTTTTTTTTTTTTTTTCAAATATCTTCCCAAAGTTCTTTAACTAAGCACTTAATTAGGTCACATTCTAGTTTTATTGGTTCATTATGATGGAGTTCTCACTTTACTTATCCATATTATTTGCCAGGGTTTTTCAAGACATATAACATTTACTCACATTGTATTGTTTCCATTATTCGTATGTTAAGTATTCATCCCCTTTTCTTTGTATTAGTTTAAATAGTCCTTTTGTTTTCTTATGGTTCCTTCAGTCTTTGCCCCCTGCCTCTTTTTTATTTCTTCCGCTTCCCAAGTCCCCATTGTCTTTCACACCCCCACTCCTATTTCTCCTACTTCTTCTTTCCTCCTGTTTTATTTCTCATTTCCTTTCCTCTCCTCTCTGAGTTACTCTTCCTTCTCCTTCTTCTCAATTATAGTGCTCAGATTTAGCAATTTGTTATATTAATGACTTCTCATAAACTCTTAAGTAATATTCCTACATATCATCATTCCTTACTGTTCAATAAGCTTCTTAAAACATGCCAATATTTATTTTACGTATAAACAGCATGTGTTAATAATAACCATTGGCAACCAGGCATGGTGGCACATGCCGATGATCCCAGGGGCTCTGGAGGCTGAGGCAGGAGGAACGAGGGTTCAAAGCCAGCCTCAGCACGGACAAGGTGCTAAGCAACTCAGAGAGACCCTGTCTCTAAACAAAATACAAAATAGGGCTGGGGATGTGGCTCAGTGGCCGAGTGCCCCTGAGTTTTCAATCCCTGGTTCCAAAATAATAATAATAATAATAATAATAATAATAATAATAATAACCATTGGCATTTATTCCAGCATATATTAGCTAAGACCTCCATGTGGGTTATTTTATTTAGTCTTTTTGAAAATATTTTTTAGTGTGGATGGACATAATAAAGATTTATTTATTTTTATGTGGTGCTGAGGATCAAACCCAGTGCCTCACAGGTGATAGTCATGCATTCTACCTCTGAGCCACAACCCCAGCCCTATTTTATTTAATCCTATTAAGATCCCTATGGAGTGTTTGTGATTAATTTTACTAATATTATGTCTGGTTTGTAGATCAGGACACTATGGAGACACAAAGAAATGAAGCTGCTTCCCCAGTGTGGTACAACTGTTGAATGGCAATACCAAGATCAAAGCTTTCATTTCTGTTCCATGTGCCATTATATTATGATGTCAAAATCATAACAAGATCTTATCCTTTCAGATTTTGCTTAATTTTAGCTACTTCTTGATAATTATTGATTATCACTCTTCAATATCAATACTAATGACATCCAGTCAAAATTAATGTTCATTGTTCCCTTTATAACGTATCATGTTTCTCATGTTTAGATTAGAAAATAAGAGACTATTTCCTTTTGTTTCTCTCAGCACCTATTAGAAGGGCCCAATTTTCTTGCTTATTGAAATGAATAAGCATGAAAACAAAACAGATTGAGAGATGAACTACCTCTTTTAACAATATAGGAACAAGTCGGTGGATTTTGAGGATTGTAGCTGTAGTTCAAACAATTTAGAAAGCTGTTTAATGAGAGTTTGGTTTGTAGACACCGCTCAGCAATGATACAGGAACAAAAGCAATCAATAAATATTCATGGTATGGAAGATATTACCCATAGCATACTTTTTGTTTCCTGTTTAGAAAACAGAATCTAGTGTGTCTATATATATATCTCATATACTATTTATCCAATGGTGGTATATCATTTAGAAAATCTGTAGGATATTCAAACTCTGAATCCATGCTTTCTTCAGGTGTATTTCCTGTCTTGCTTGGTCTTCTATGATTATGAACTGACATTCTTGTTATTTATTTATAATGTTGGTGTATTGTACTGCTGCAGGTTTTCCTGAGATCAGTGGCTTGGTTCATGCCACTAATCTTCCCTGTTCTTGCTCTTTTTGTAGGATCCTATTCTGCCCCCCAGGGCTGCTCAATTAGATTACTCAGTGAAGACTGTTCAGCTAGTTTGAGTTTATTAAGTGTCTTTATTGAACAACTAGAATACTGATGAGAGTTTTTCTGGCTTAGACTTAAAAAATGTTTAAAAAGAAAATTGCTAGTAGCAGTCATCAATATTTTATGAGATTGTGTCAGGATTCACGTACACTTGATCTGCTGGTTATACCCAATGTGTTTCTGATGATATCAGGCTTTTAATAATATTAGCTAGCATTGATTTTGTGACTTATTTGTGCCATATACATTATGAATGCATTCTTTAATCACATTGAGTGTGTGTATACATATATGAATATGTACAATATATATTCATGTCGGGTTATGAATATATGTCCAGTATTTATGACAAAGTTGGGAAAAGGAGTTGACTGGATGCATTTTGAAGATAAAACCTCTAAGTTTGGGGCTGGGTGGTGGCTCAGGGGTAGAGCACTCACCTAGCACACATGAGGTCCTGTGTTTGATCCTCATATAAAAATAACATAAAGGCATTGTGTCTACCTACAACTAAAATATATATATATATAAACCCTCTAAGTTTGGATGGTATGTTGGATATGGTTATGGTTTGGATGTGAGGTGTTCCCCAAAACCTCACATGTGAGATTGTGCAAGAAGGTTCAGAGAAGAAATGATTGGGTTGTGAGAGTCTTAACCCAATCAGTGATTTAATCTCCTGATAGGGGTTAACTGAATGGTAACCAAAGTGTTAGGGTGTGGCTGAGGAGGTGGGAATTGAATTGTGGCTTTGGAGTATATATTTGTATCTGGCAAGAGAAGTCTCTCTCAGTTTCCTAGTCAACATGTGTGCTTTTTCCCTCTGTCATACTCATCAGCCTTGATGTCCTGCCTCATCTGGAGCCCAAAGAATGGAGCAGGCCTTCTATACCAAGACCTCTGAAACTATGAGCCCTCAAATAAACGTTTCCTCCCCTAAAATTGTTCTGGTCATATTCTTAGTCACAGCAGCAAAAAAAGCTGACTAAAACAGATATAGAGAAGACAAAATTATAGGATTTAAAGTTTGATTTTACTGTATTTGGTTTAAACATTCAGAAAGGCCGAATGACCAACCTTATTAAAGAAATAAATATGGCTACAACTGAACCATTAGAAAACAGATTCTAGAGGTACAGGAACATAAGGAAGAATCAACAAGGATATTAATATAGAGAGACAGTTAAAGAGAGGAAAACCAGCAGAGGATGGTTTATCAGAAGTCAAATGAAGATGACATCTCAAAGAAATTAACTGAATGTAGTACAGTCGAGCAGGGTGTCCTGCAAGGACAATACATCAAATTAGCATGGTGGTACTCACCTGTGACCTGCACAAAAATGGTTTGATTTTGAATGTAAAAGTTTGGAATTGGGTTCAAGAGAAAATGGAAGTAATGGAAATATAGGCAGTTTGAAAACATGAGATAAAAATGTTTTTACTTTGTTTCATTAAGTGGGCAGTAGTACGTGAAATGGGCAAGATCACTTATCCAATTTAGTTCCTAGTGATGTTTGAATATACTAAAATAGCCACCACTACTGAGCGGGTTAAGAGGAATAGCATCTTCTGGGAAGAGTCAATTCTAGTATAGCAAGAGGAAGAAAGGAAGGTTCAAAAAATTACACATTATCATACTTAATCTTCATTAAAACACCAAGGGACAAATCCTATTATTATTCCTGTTCTCTAGATGACAATATGGAAAGTTTAAAGATTCAAGCTATCTTGTTAAGTTCACACAGCTCCCTCATCTAAGAGCACATTGCAAGCACAGCCCAGACCAAGCTGTCACACTCTTTTTATTTATATTTTATTTTGGTAAGAACACAACATAGATAGAGCTTAAAACATTTGTAAGTTCTTGACAGAACTGTGTTTTCTAAATGTCATACATCAGATTTCATTACTTACTCATTTTGCATAACTGAAAGTTTATGCATGTTTATTAATGTAACTCCATAGCCCTGTCTCTTCCCAGCCTCTGACAATCGCCATCATATTTACTTCTGTGTGTTCTACTATTTTCTATACTCCATGTGAGTGCATGCATGCAGTTTTCGTCCTTCTCTGACTTATTTTAATTACCATAGTATCTTCAAAGTTCACACATGTTGTCAAATTTTCTTCTGTTTTTAAAGTTGAATAATATTCCATTGTATGTACATGCCTCATTTTCTTTATCCATTAATCAGTTAATGGACATTTACATTGTCTCCATATCTTAGGTATTGTGAATAGTGCTGAAATAAACATGGAAGTTTATTTCCTTCAAAATTCTGATTTCAGTTCTTCTTTTTTTTTTTGTGGAAGAAAACATTTTATACTGCTTTATTTATTTATTTATTTATTTTTTATTTAATTTTTTTATTTACTTATTGATTCATTGAACACAAATGGAGTACAGCTATTGTTTCACTGGTTGTACACAAAGTAGAGTCACACCATCTGTGCATTCATGCATGTACACAGGGCAATGGTATCTGTCACACATTCTGTTATTAATTTTACCCCCCACCCACCCCCCACCCCTCCCTTCCCTCTATGCTAGCTATCTTTCCTCCATTCTTGCCATCTTTCCCCCCCATATTATGCATCATCATTCATTTATCAGAGAGACCATTCGGCTTTTGGATTTTTGGGATTGGCTGATCTCACTTAGCATAAGAGTTTCCAACATCATCCATTTACCTACAAATACCATAATTTTATTCTTCTTTATGGCTGAGTAATATTCCATTGTGTATATATACCACAGTTTCTTTATCCATTCATCTATTGAAGGGCATCTAGGTTGGTTCCACAATCTAGTTATTGTGAATTGAGCAGCTATGAACATTGATGTGGCTGCATCACTGAGGCAATCTGATTTTAAGTCCTTTGGGTATAAGCCAAGGAGTGGGATAGCAGGGTCAAATGGTGGATCCATTCCAAGTTTTCTAAGGAATCTCCACACTGCTTTCCAGAGTGGCTGCACCAACTTGCACTCCCACCAGCAATGTATGAGTGTACCCTTTTCCCCACATCCTCGCCAACACCTGTTGTTGCCTGTGTTCTTGATAAAAGACATTCTAATTGGGGTAAGATGAAATCTTAAGGTGGTTTTGATTTGCATTTCTCTTATAACGAGTGATGTTGAACATTTTTTCATAAATCTGCTGATTGCTTGTAGATCTTCCTCTGTAAAGTGTCTGTTCATTTCCTTGGCCCATTTATTGATTGGGTTATTGGTGTTCGTGGTGTAAAGATTTTTGAGTACTTGGTAGATTCTGGAGATTAGTGCTCTGTCCGAAGTGTGTGTGGCAAAGATTTTCTCCCACTCTGAAGGCTCTCTCTTCACATTGCTGATTGTTTCCTTTGCTGAGAAGAAGCTTTTTAGTTT
>JAJEJO010000180.1:0-154752 GCA_020662805.1 Glaucomys volans
CGAGGGACAGTGGAAACTGTAGGGGTAGGACCTGGTTGAAAGGAGTGGTTCACTGGGGACATGCCCCAGCAGGTAATTACTTGTCCCCATTGCTTTCTTTCTCTCCTTCCTGCTTGCCACCGGCTGAGCAGCTTTCTGTACCACACCTTTCCATCATGATGTTCTGTCTCACCTCACTCTCAAAGCAACGGAGTCAGCCAACCAGCCAACCATGGAGTAAATATCTGAAACCATTAGCCAAATATAAATCTTTTTCTTTTAAGTTGTTATTGTCAGGTATTTCCTTCACAGTGACACAAAGCTGACTAACACTTAAGGTTTAACCTAAAGTCTGGCATCTTTTTTAGCTCAAAGCTCTTCCCCAAACTCTCAGCATTTATATACAACTTGCTGTGTTCATTTCCATCTATATGTCCCAGAATCTTCATAGACCCAATGTGTTCAAAATTAAGATGCTTGTGTCTCTTGAAGAAATTGGTGACAATCCTTTATGAATATGTCACATTTTGTACCATCACCAATGACCAACATTATATTATTGTACTTTACTTCCTTTTACCTCTGTCCCTTCTGTATCCCTCTTCTGCTTCTTGATTCTCAAATTTATCACTGACACTATTGCAAAATTTCCTAACTGTAACCTTGCTTCTGTCCTGAATGGCTTCAATTCATACTTCACAGCTCATGCTTTATCTGAAACACAAGCCTTATTATGTAGTTTCACCACCTAAGATTTTTCTGTGACTTTCCAGAGCTTTTATTCAAAAGGATGGTAAGCCTTTGATCCAGCCCTTTGCTACCTGTACAGCAGCTTCAATTGCTCTCTACACACTAAATCCCCAACACATTCTCAGCAAACAAAAATGATAATAGTTGAGATCCTCAACGAACCCCTCTCATTTGTCACAGAGGCTGTTTCCCTATCAGAAATCTCTTCTTTCTGCCAATTCCTCTTGATTTTACAAATGTTTTCTTTTATCTTAATTCTTCATTCTCAGAGTTAAGCTTTGCATCCAAAGATCTTTATGTACATTTTCATTATTAGACATATCATTTACTCTACTATTTATCTACCCCACAAGTCTGTGGATTCCCATACAAGTCTCTGGAACCTAATTGCTTGATAAGCCTGGGGAGAGAACCCTTGACGACTGCCTGACCCCGCCAAAATAGTTTTCTCCTTTCCTTAAGGCACTTAGCTGCATTTTTGTATCATTATCAGTAATAGCAAGGAAGGACATTAATAGATAAGTAGATCTTTAAAGGTATCAATAGCATTCCCATTATAATTAGTCCTTTAAAAAAACACACACAAAAAAGAGACTATCAAATTCAGTGAATGGAAAACAACATATCTTATTCTTCTTTTTACCTTGATCTCTAGTCCAAAATTATAGCCTTACTTGTTTCCAAAAGAATTGTGCACAGTGTCAGGATATCAGTAGAAAGCAGCATCACAAGGGTGAATTAGAGTAAAGAAAAGTCTTCATTCAGAGGCGCCCAGTAATTTTCCCCCATTTTTTAATTTCTCATACTTTTTATTCCCTGAACTTTCTATACAAATTTAAAGGAATATTAACATTTTTCACAATAGTTTTTCTTTCCCTTGATGGATAATTAAAACTTGCCTGTAGCCATGGTAACTTATATTTGAAATCATTTCCTCTAAGCTAAAATTTGTCATATAGGACACATTACTGATTTAGAGACTTATAAGGAATGGTCTCACCAGGAATGGTCTCAAATGACCATAGTGGTTTTCTAAGGTCGGCAGATGGCATCAATCCCCGGTGTTCCCATTGGACTAAGGTCCTTGCATGGTGTCAGATGGAAAAACACAGACTACCCTCCAAATCTGGCATCAATGCCATGTCTCAACCATTTGTGATTATCAGGCCCCTAAGGCAATTTCAAAGGGAAAGGACACTTACATTAAGTCAAGAACTAATCACTAACTTTTATTGGTTCGTATTTGACTTCCTGCTTGCCTCCCCTTTTGTTTCCTCTATGCATAACATTTTTCTTATATACATTGAAAATAATCTCATGCATGATAGCTGACTGGGAAGAGTAGCACTCCCTGAACTTGTGCATCCAGACAGAACCCCTGCTGACCACCATTAGAATAGCATAAAGAAAACTCTACCACAACCAAACGTGGAAATTTAGGCTGATATTGCAGGACAGTGGGATGGACTGAGAACATTATATTCCATTATCATGATAAATAATCAAGAGTTAGTGGCCTATGGAAAACTGCACATAAAGGTATGTGTGTATATATGTGTGTGTGTGTGTATACATATATTCTTTAAGTGCAGTTTTATAATATATTAATAATAATTTCCTTACTTGCTTTGTATAACACCTTCTAAATCTATGTCATACATATTTACCACATTGTACTGACAATTTTATGAAAATTCTTTTTATTTAAGTCTTCTCCTCTTAGGGTTAACACACCACTTTTGCTAGATTAGAATCTAGGAAGAAGCCTGGGGTTTAAAATAAAGTACTACAAGCTCAACATGATCAGGATTGGCATTTATTTCAGAGTAAAATCAAAAAACAAAGAGACAAAACAAAAACAAATACAAAATAAAAACTAACCTAACTCAGATGGGATCATTGTAGTCTTCAAAGAAAGCAGAATGTGACTCATTGCATTAGATGTAGAGGGATCTCTGTAACATTTAGGGTTTGTGATTTCTGAAAGAATTTGATATTTCTAAGTATTCCATTATACTGTTTTAAAAGATATCATAGCCATCCATTGGGTTCTTTTCTTTTTAACTTATCTATTTTTGGTTCAATGTACACAAATGGAGTACAAGTGTCATTTTTCTGGTTGTATACAAAGTAGAATCATACCATTTGCATATTCATACATATACATAGTATAATGATGTTTGTCACATCCTATTATCTTTCCTTCCTCACCCCTCTTCCCTTACTTTCCTCTACACAATCCATCCTTCCTCCATTCTTCCTCTATCTCCCCCCACCACGTTACGTTCTTGTCCCTATTTTCCTATATAAAAATTAAATGCACTGTTAATTTATTAGGGTATTACTTCACCTATCTAAAGAATCCATCTTTTAACATCTAATCTGTTCATCAAACTCTGTCTCCAAAGCACAAGACAGAAATTTATTTTGGGCTTTTCATAGTTGCTTCCTGGTCCTTTTATAATGTCTTGAGCTGTGCTTTGACTTGCCCTATTTTATTCAAGTACCCCATCAGAATTAGAAGTAACATCTCCACCTAAAAATTGTGTTCTTTCTCCCCTATATTAAGGAGATTAGTAATATTCACTACTATGCCAAACTTTGCTATAAAAACACATTTTATTCCAGATGATCACAGATTATAAATCAACAACTGCATTAACACTGGGATGAATAGCTGCAACGTCTACCAATGTGCATTCTGCACTACCAGTGATTTTCCTTTTTCATAATAACCTAAGGAATTTTGAAATCCAAATTCTCATGTTTTCACTTCTTTGAGGATTTCCTGCAAAGTCTCTGGTGAAAACTTCTCTGTTCATCCACATTTTTGGGTGAAATGACAGCTCACTCCAATAACAGTGGATATCACATAACCCATAAAATCAGTAAGTATCCAAGGGGAAGGATTCTACACAGAAAGCTTCCAGGAAGGACTTTCTAAGCTACCTGCAGAAATGCAGAAATGCAATAGATATTGACCTTGAAGATAAACTGTTTTTGCCATAACTTAAATCTATAACATGAATGAATACCCCCACAATGAGCCAATTTCTTCCTGTAGCTTACTTGTGAATTAAACTCATGCATTTATTTTTAAGCTAACATCCAATATATCTACACACACACACATATACATACACACAATTTGTACATATTCAACCTTGAAAAAGTAGGCTCCACACTTAACAAATCTTCAAAACACACAGAGGGTCCTCAAAGCTTTCTGGGCATAGCACATGCCTAAGGACTTGACTCACTTGCTCTGTCAACTTGTTTCCCACTGTCTTGCTCTGCTATTTCTCTCCTGATATATTTTCCTAATATAATCTTATCATCTTTATGTATTCTGAAGCTATGGAATTTGTCTGCTGTTTATAGTATCTGTATGAAATGATTTCCCTATTTAATATGTTTATTCAATTATATTTTGGCATTAACATTGCCAACATTACTTTCTTACATTTGTGTTCATCTAGGATAAATTTGAGTTTTGTTTTTTATCTGCTTGATGGGTCAATTTTTAAAAAGATTTCATAAACTTGATGTAACTTATTGCTTATTTTTAATCCAATTTGGGAATCATTTTAGGGAGTTATTTTCCTAAATGAAGCTTTCATTTATATTCTCTATCATTAATCTAAATTCCTTCACATTTTAATCTGATATTGCCACATCCATCAAAGATTTTAATTCAAAAATCTTGTTTTTCCTTCCACTTTAAATCCTTTTCAAAATCACAGTCCTTCCTCATGACATGTTGCCACTTTGATTTTATAGGAACAAGTCTGTTCTTTCTCTTTAGTAAGTATCTTCTTGAAAGTTCTTTAAAACACTGTCATTTTTCAAAAATTGTCTTTTCCTTCATTCTGTAAGTCTATTAGAGTCAAATCATCATGTCAAAATTCAAAGGAATTTGATACCTCCTTTTGCACTATAGAATTCATTCATTATTTTCTTCATTTTCTCACTTTATTATTTTGAGTAGTAGTAGCAGTTAAGGCAAATGAATGTTCTATAGTGGTTAGGGCAGTGGAAAGTTGAGGAAACAACCAGTGCACAGACAGGCAACACAGCGACCAGAGAGCAGAGCACTGCCATGCTGTGCTGAGAGCAGGTAGGTCAGTCCCCCGTCCTGCAGCAGAGCAGGGGACAGAGGCCTGGCTTTCCTGGCTGGAGCTGTCAATTGCCACCATCATAAAAGTAGAAATGCTCTATGGTGCTGTGCTCCTGAACTTCTTTTCCTTGGTACTGTGCTCCTGAACTTCTTTCAATGTCTCTTTTCGCTCAAAACAAGTGAAGGAACATTTCATTGAAGCCTGGGAAATGCAATCTAAAAGGCCGATGGTGTTTTAATGAGAAACTAACTGGAGACAAAGAGAAGAAAGAGAAAGAAAGAGAGAGTGCCCAAAAGGTACCAACCAGACAGGTTCTCTCTGCCTGTCAGCAGCAACTTCCATTCCTCTACCAGTTTAAAGCCTTCCTTCAAAGGTCTGTGCTCCCACCTCATCTGAGTCCACTGTCTTTAAAATCAAGACACCTCCCTACTCTTTACAAGGAGGGACTCAGTGTGAATTAATCAGGATTTTCTACTTCTAGTAACAGCAAGATGCTCTTTGAGTTCTAAATATTCTGCCAAGAGAAACTATAAAAATGCAGGCAAAGTATTGAAATATTTGCTCAAAGGCATAAGCAAGGTACTGGGTAGTACAGACCACAGGGTCCTGGATCCAGATAAAAGAAAAGCATAACGAACTGAACATGAAAATTGGCACAGCCTTTGGTAATTCTCAAGGCAGCCGAGAGGCAGAATAAGTGAGAACAGTCTCCAGCAGTCTTCTGAGACTAGAGGGGCAAAATATCTACCAAGGATCAGAGGTCTTAGGAAATTCCTCATGTTTTCAGTTGCATCTTCTAAAGGGTTATACCTTTGAAATAGCAGGAAAAAAAATATTGCCAGTCCTCAATAGTGCCATCTCCATTTAGATCAGTAATCTGACCCCATTTTAACTATTTTAAAGAATCAGAAATTAAAATCTTTGCAGAAAAATAATGAGATTTATAACCTCAAATTATTACTAAAATATGTTACCTATAATATCCAGTATCCAATGAAAATTGCCAGTGAACCAGTAGAGAAGATTCCACGAGAGAGAAAGAGACAGATTGAAAAGAAATACCCATCTGAGAGATCCAGCCCTTGTAGTTGACAGATTCGATTAATCAGAATTCTCCAGAGAAACAGAAACATTAGGATACAAATAGATATATCGAAAGAGATTTATTATGGGGGATAGGCTCAGTTCACTAAGGAAACTAAGTACAAAAATCTATCATTAGCAAACAAGGGACCCAGGAAATCTGGTGGTATAGTCCAAACCAAAGACTGAGAACCAAAGCAGAGAAGAGGGAGCCTGATTGTACTCAAACTTCACACCAGCAGCACCAGTGTCTTCAGGCAGGACAGGGTGCAGCTGGTGCTTGAGCACAGAGAGGACATTTCTCCCCTCCCACATGTTGCTCTGCTCAGGACTGGGGACTGGATGGTGCCCACATGTGTGACTGAGGGAAAACTTTATTTTGGTTCAAACCCCCTCAAAATCACATCCAAAAGGAATATTTTAGCACCTCTCTGAGAATCTTTTAACTCAGAAAATTCACACATAACATTAATCATCACACAGGCCCAGTTTTTTTTATTTTTTAATTTTTTTATTTTCACAGACTTCATTTTGATTCATCATACCCAATTGGGTACAACTTTTCATTTCTATGGTTGTGCAAGATGTAGATTCACAACATTCATGTAATACACGTACATAGGGAAATAATGTCTGCTTTAGTCCACTATCTTTCCTTCCCCCAACCCCCTGCCCCATTTCCTCTACACATCCAAAGTTTCTCCATTCTTCTCTTATCCTGCCCTGCCACTCCCCTGTTATGGATCATATCCATTTTTCAGAGAAAATATTTAAACTTTGGTTTTTGGAATTGGCTTATTTCACTTGGCTTGATATCCTCCAACTCCAACCATTTACAGGCAAATGCCATAATTTTATTCTTCTTTATGTCTGAACAATATTCCATTGTGTATATATTCCACAGTTTCTTTATCCATTCATCTGTTGAAGGGCATCTAGTTTGGTTCCACAATCTAGCTATTGTGAATTGAGCTGCTATAAACATTGATGTGGCTGCATCACTGTAGTATGCTGATTCTAAGTCCTTTGGGTATTAACCCAGGAGTGGGATAGCTGGGTCAAAAAATAGGTCCATTCTAAGTTTTCTGAGAAATCTCCACACTTCTTTCCAGAGTGGCTGCACCAATTTGCAACTCCACTAGCAATGTGTGAGTGTGCCTTTTCCCCACATCCACGCCAACACTTATTATTGCTTGTGTTCCTGATAATAGCCATTGTAATTGGAATGAAATGAAATCTCAGGGTGGTTTTGATTTGCATTTCTCTAATTACTAGAGATGGTGAGCACTTTCCATATATTTGTTGATCATCTGTACATCTTCTTCTGTGAAGTGTCTGCCCAGTTCTTAGCCCATTTGTTGATTGGGCTCTTTGTATTTTTAGCTCTTTTGAATTACATGTATAAATGGTTGCATAACTACATTTGAAAGATTAGATTTGAACTTATAAAATATTTAATAGAAAGTCTATTAATAGAAATATTAATAGGATATTAATAAACATTAATAGAAATTTCTATTAATATTTAATAGAAATATGATAAGAATTTTATGGAAATTCTGGAACTGAAAAAGTTATAATGTGATTTGGGCCAAAGTAGATAACTTCAATAATATTTTAGGCACAACAGGAGAAAGGGTTATTGAACTGGAAGGTGAGGAAACACTACAAGTCTTATACATCAATAAACTTTTTAAAAATGTATGATTCTGAGCATGGTGGCATACATCTGCAATTCCAGTGAATAGAAAGCCTAAATAAAACAGGAGGATTAAAAGTTCAAGGCCAGCCTGAGCTACGTTGTAAGATTCTATATCAAATAAATAAATAAATAAAAAGAGTTGGGGGTGTAGCTCAGTTGTAAAGCAGCTCAGGGATTAATTCTTTGTATTGAAAATATTTGAAAAATAAATAAAAACAGAGTAAGAAACTTATCAGAGTTAAAAGTTTGCATACATGGGGACTTGAAGTTCTATGTTGAAATACAAAGTTACACTAAGGAATGAAAAGCCAGAAAACAGTTAAATATCTGTCAAAATTTAAATCAATGTTGCTGAAAATAATTTATTATAAGATCTAAAATATTTATATGATATATGTAGAATTAAAATGATTACACTATCACAAAACCAGGATGAGGAATTGGTAAATTTAGAATATTCTATCTTCATATGTAAATTTGGAATATTCTCACTTCATATTGTCTAGATAGCTATGAAGGCAGGAATTATTATTGGGGTTTATTAAGGAAAAGTTTTATACTGCAATCCCTGCTGGCAGTAAATACTAAAATATTGTTTGTTAACAACCTAATAGAAGACAAGAGAGAGAATAAATTTTTAAATGATGGCAATTAAAGATATAAGAAAGAATATGGAAAAGGTAGACAAATAAAAGCAATAAGATAAATAAGGAGACCAATATTTATATTAAACATAAGTTGACTAAAATTACAATTAAAAACCAGAGATTGTCATATTGGAAAAGAACAGCAGCCATCCACGGTGGCTATTTAAAGATTCTAAAAAGTTGTCAGTAAAAAAGTGTAAGAGGACAAACTATACAGACAGTAAACCCCCCAAAGAAGAAGAAAATGAGAGCTCTATAATTATATTAAACTAAGTAGATTTCAAGGCAGCAATTATTCCTAGAAATTAAGAGAGAGATATTTGAATGATTAGAAAAGTTAAATGAATGGGAATATTTGAAAGATATCAAGCAAACTTATCTGAGTGACCTGTATGGAAAAAATAATCACATCCAATAATTGCAAAATGTGCATTTTCTTAACGTACTCCTGGAATACTTACAAGTTTAGATAACATGCTGGACTATCAAAATACATCAAGAGAATGCAAAAGAGTAGAGTCATGCATATAATGTTCTTGGACTCAAGTAGCACTTAACTAAAAATGAGTAAGAAAAATCTAACTATAAAAATCTCCATGTCTGTAAAATTAAACAATATCCTTCTAAATGATCCCTGAATGAAGGAAGAAAGGAGTATGGAAATCAGGAAAAAATGCTGAATTGATTGGGGGAAAAAAATGCTCTAATTCATTCTGTGCCTTCTCAGGGCTAGATACCATATCCTTATTACCTCATTTGCATTTTCAGCTACACCAATCTGATGCTCATGCCTTCTCATGAAGGCCTGAGGAGGTGTGTCTTTCCACAACACCTAGAAAGATGCAGAACCTTCCCTTGTTTTAGGTCCCACTCAGAGTTAGGCGCCCCAGAAGGTACTTGCAAGAATCCACAGGAGCACACACAAGCTGTGTAGTGTATGTTGACTCCCACATCTCAGAATCTCAAAGGTGTTATACATATGCCGGCATTAATGCATGATGAAACAGCCTGTCTCAGTTTAGGGGTGATATACTGGCATGCCCCAGGACATCTGCTCTCTAAAACTTCTATTAAAATGCCAGAACCCCAATTTTATAGTTTTATTCTCCCTCTGTCAAACGTATATCTAACTAATCTATTTTGGTTGTTTCCTTGACGTGCTCATTAGGGACAATCAGAATGCTGTTCAGTAGAAATTATATTCTTTAGCATATCTATAGGACTAAAGTTCTGGAGACTTCATTTTAATAGTAAGAGAAGAGCTGACACAGCCCCGAGGGATGATAGTGATATTGCATTACTGCCTTTCCTAGGTGAAGGCAAGCTGCTCTGATCTTCCTTGGTGATTGGTATGGGGAAAATGGGTTTCCAGGTCAAAAGGGGTATATCAGAGCAAGGCATGCGTTGATTGTTCTAATATAGATACCACGTCTCTTATAGCTACTGCAATTGGAGTCACTATCTAATTATATTTCCAGTAATCCACATTCATTTTCAAGATGCATCTGATATTTATGACAGCCAAAGAGATGTATTAAAGGTGGGTGTAGTAAGAATAATATCTGTCTTTCAAGTCAGGGATGACATATTTAATTGCCATGATTCTCTCAAGGGTGTCAGATTGTTTGACTTTATTTAGTTATTTTTTGTAGAAAGTGATGAAGAAACTCATTTATGTGGGCTTTCACTGGGCCCTTGCTATTTTAATGGACTACACACAATTGGTCCCATGACATGAGGGCTCTCACCTCTTCCTCGATGCCTATGTACATAGCAAGGGTCTCGTCTTGACATAATCTTAAAGCAACTGTGCATTTATACTTCATCTCCTTAATTCTTCCCTCTGGCAATTGAGTGAAAGTGGAATTTCAAGTTCCTAGAAGTCATATGAACTCAAAGTCAGTATGAAATCTTTAAATTTTTGAATTTATCTATTTCCCCAGTGTCTGCTTGTCATTTTAGATGACCTCTGATCCTTTCAGACAATAGCCTGGGAAATTGCAGGGTTGTTCCCCAAGTGACTTAGCCTGAGTTTTAAGCAAGGGGCTCTGGCTCAGTAATGGAGTGACCAATGGTGTAATCTTGCATGTACAGGAAGTTTTACTAGAACATGGCATTTCTGTGCAAAAGCTGATATCTGTATGGTCAGACAACCTGCCTGTGAATTAGATTTGGTTTGGGAACTGGCAGAAAGATTATACATCCTCTTGTGGTAACACAAATTAGGTCTGTGTCAACTAAATTTAGATTGTTCCTAGTTTACAGATCTAGTAAGAAATCAGTAGGTTGCACATTTGTTCTAGCTGTAGGGACCTCAGGTTCAGTTAGCTACCACCAAAAACCCGGTGTGTCAAAACATCCTGTTTACCACTCCACTATTGCTGATTGGTATGGTAATTGGACTTGGATTGTCTGGAACATTTAAACCCTAGCCTTCGACTCTCCAGGATTCCATCATTGGCATTAAAATCAAGGACTGTGATTCTATTGCAATACAGTTCCACTTTCACCTGGACCTGGGGATGACCACCACCATTGAGTCTTTCAAAAATGCCAGTGTTCACAAATGAATGTATGGACAATTCCAGGAGCCATTCTTGAGGGAGAGTGGGAGGACTGCCCATATTAGGTCCACTGTAACACCTTGTCCCCCTAAGACCTGAAAGACTTTCTCTGCATTACACGAAGGAAAGCCCAGGGTTTTCCTTCTCATTAACATAAGATTTGAATCCAAAATTCGGTAGCCAAATGAACAAATCCCATCTTCTCTAACAAGCATTTTAATTAAGAATGAATTAAAATAATACAGTAAATTTGGCCTCATTCAAACTTAAAATTTGACCTTTTTGAGTGACCCTGTGAATCCAGTATGATGATTTTTTTCCATGTTTGTGTCCATTGAAGTTAACAATAGCTCATAGTTCCTTTTCAGTGAGAAATCCATTGGTTTGCTTCCTAGGGTGTACTGAGGCATTGCTGTTCTGGGCATGGACACAGTTAGAGATTTTGAGACAGGCTTGAAATGACCAGGCATGCCCAAACTGTGTTAAGTGACATAATTAGACATGATCTTTTTGAGGGAAGCCTGCTTTTCTCCCAGTTAAGTTAGAGTTCATTCCAGTTGTTATGAAGGATGAGTGAAATTATCTAGTTCAAGATCCTCAGCTTTTTTTGGGTACACACAAATGTCCACTTCCCAAACCTCAGGGTCTTAGTATTTTACAAAACTGTAAACTTAAGCATTAATGGTCTCACCTGAACATAAGGGGCTGCTGAGGAGGTGCAAGCTCTTATTCCTTCTTCAGCTCATTTAAACTTTCATTCAAATCCCTAGTCTGTCTGGTGCAGCCATGGGCTTAGCAAATTCTTCAAAGTTTATCATAGAAGTTCTCTAACACTATGAGCCTACTGTTAACTGAAACTTCATAGACCTGGGAGCCCTATTTTTGTCATTGCTTTGTAATTTTTGTAAATGTCCAGCTGTTCTTGTCATTGCCATAAGAGTTGAATACAATAGTCATGTGATTTTCCAAATATGACCAGCCCTTTGTCGCAAGAGTCCATAGATAATTATAAAAATAAAAATGATGCCACGGCACAACAGAGATCACCATTCTCCCATTTGCCATCTGCAAGATCATCATGACTGTGTTCATTCTCAAATGAGAGATAATCTCAGTCCCGGGATCCCATCAGGGGAGATATTTTTCTGGGAATATTGCTGAAGAAAAGTAGCAGGTGAAATAAAATAACAGGTGTCAATGCAGGAAACATATGCCCCAGAATGTTTGAGATTAAAATTATTTAAAGCAGAAAGTTGGTAACAGTCGAATGAAAGAATCTGAGAAGATATTTAGGAGTCAATGAGGCAACACTTGGATTAGTAAAGGCAGGTTATCACAACTAAGCTTAGCCTGGAATAAACAAAATGAAGCACTAAACCAAACAAAAATAATAACTGAATAAGTAAATAATGAGGCAATGACACCACAACCTAAGAGCATTGTTAAGGGGTCTTGGGGAAGAAGCTGAAAGCATGGAATACTTTTCCATGGGTGTCTGAGCCATGGAAAGTGCTGAGCGATTGCTGTGCACACCACCCAAGACCAAGAGAGAGAAAGCTGTCCTGGACTCTACCTCATTCTACTATCTCAGCTCTTCACAATGCCTCTGACCAACTCAGGATGTAGCAGAACTCTGCAGAGGAAGACAGTTTACACAAGAGCCATTGGTCAACTCTCCTGTCATTCAGAACATATACAGAGAAGCGGGAGAAGCAAATGTGAGGTGAACAGCAGAGGACTGGCTCAGGGGGACACATCACATAGAAATCAACATGAATGGGAGAAGAGAAAGGAGAAGTCAGCTTGGGCTAATGGTTTCAGTTAACAGTGCCACTGAAGATGAAGGTTTACAGTTTGATAGTATTGAGCCAGTGTGATAATTGAATGTGGCACATTTTGACCTCTCCCTCCAATGGACAGCATTCCTGGGGAAGGTACACCAGCCCACAACTTGCTCTCTTTAGACTTCTGAAAAAATGCACATTTCTGGATTCACCAATGACCAAGTTTTCTTCTTTCTTAATAAAGTCAATGAGACTCTTCTAAGAGAGAACTTAAGCCTGTTCAGAGCTGCTGATGAATCTCTAAAGCTAAAGTTTCATATTAAAGGATGAAGCAGAATTGAACAACATCCAAAACACTTCACAGCTCTGAGCAACTCAGGATTTATCAGTGTGGATATTCCAAAATAAAGTTCTGTGTTCAGGATGATTTGCTTTTCCAGAAGAAACGGTCTTCTCTGCTGGGATCACTTGCATCATCTCTCAGAAATCCACTCAAGGGGCTGGGGATATAGCTCAGTTGGTAAAGTGCTTGCCTGTCAAGCACTAAGGCCCTGGGTTCAATCCCCAGCACCGCAAAAAAAAAAAAAAAAGAAATCCACTCAAGGAAAGAGAATTCGTATGTTCTGTTTTCAATAGCTGTAAATTTTGGGAGAAGAGAGGTTGGTGTCATCGCTTCAGCCACACTTTTGCAAGAGTTGAGAGCTTTATTTTTGAATTAAATTTAGGTTCTTATTTTTAATGTGAATAATTCCTTTGTGACATATCCTAAATTGTTTATATATAGTTTATGACTTATACTCAAAATAACATATGGGATGTCATCTGTTAGTTCTGAAAAGTTTGACACTAATGAGTGCAAAATAGCAAGACAAAATTATATCTCTCATGATCAAAACTCAAAACTCAACATGAACATGGAAAAAAATCTGGGTAGAATTACACCAAAAATAACTTTGGAAATCATTAGAGAGTTAAAATGTAAATGATCATTTTCTCTTTTGATAGTTATTTTATTCTTATTCTGTAATAAGCACAGATATTATGGTATTATATGTAGATTTCATTCTTAAGGAAAGACCATTCTTAAAGGTCTAAGTCACCGATTTTCAATTTTTACTATTTTTTCAGACAATATATTTCCTCAGTCTCTTTCCCAAATAATTTTATAAAATTTTATGATTCATCATTATACTAATATTAGCTGAAAAAAACATGTCAAGATGCAATGTTGTAAAATTAAAATGCACTTCACCTGTCTAATACTCGATATTATTTGTAAATGAACTCCAGGCAAACATCTCTTGGAAGACCAAAATCAAGTTTGGATGACTGCAATTGCAGTTTATATTTTTTAAAGCTGTTGATCTGATCATAATAACTGAATTTTCCACTGAGAACTTAAATAAAATGCTAATAGATTTATGAATAAAGTATATGCACCTGTGAATAAAGTTGTGATACCCTTGATGCATTAATATAATATTCTGTTGTTTTATTCCCTTTCTGTGTAAAGAATCTACTACGTGTCATGGTATTAACATCAAAAAAGTTTCCCTACTCCTTTTATTATCACATTAAAATATTACTTTGCCACTTCATTGCTCCAATGGGTGAAAAGCATCACTAATTTGTTTTCCCAGGTTCCCCAGAAATTGAGTAGCAAATGGGAGATAAGGTGGATTAATGCCCTACCCCCAACTACTGCTCTCTTCTCACATCCTCCCAGGAGACTAGATGGCCTGGGGGATTTTCATTAATTTCAAAAGCACTTGCAAAAGTCTAGCTCACACTCGGGTGATGGAAGCATTTGTTCCTAATGGCGTGTAGCAGGCTCTGTGAACTGAAGGGCTCTGGTTGACTTCTGAACACACAGATTTCTTCTTTGCCAAAGTTATAAGCTTCGAGAGAAATGATAAAGACTGCATCAAGAATAAATAATCCCTTTATGCACAGAGATGATTCCTCTTGGTCACAGTTTAGTCCTACCAAGAGTTCAAAGTATGAAAGCTTTCACTTTCCTGACCTTTGCTTTTTACCTGTCAGGGAACCTGGGGAGTGATTTCTGATAAAGCTAATCTGGTACTTTGGAATTAAAAAAAAAAAAAATAAAGTACACAGTCATGAGAATCTTTGCTGGACAAGGACCCATCTGTGTTTATGATGTAGAGGCTAAAATGTAAATAAGATCACGTGATGCTTGAATTACCACTTTGTACTGACCTTTGGTCTTAACACCAACAGAAGATCTATTACTTTCAGTGTCCGAGTGGCTCCAAGGACTGGGCAGCAGATCAAAGACAGTCTCCTGAGGTTAACCACCAGGCACTGGTTTGTTCCTTTATGATCTTGAATGAATCAATTAACCTTTCTGTGAAGTTTCACTCATGTGCAGCAGAAACTGAATCAAAACTCAGGCTGTATCAATAACATCTCAGTCAAATAATACACACACATGTGCACATGCACACCTTTCAAAAATAGACTTTTTTCATTTAAGCAGCCCTTCTTTTTGAGCACAACTGATTTTTCTCCCAAGTGGTTAAAAGATGATGCTGCAAATGAAATACTCAAGATCCACATGTGTTCACACACCACGTGGCACCGGCACCGACAGGAAAAATGAGAGCACTCCCCACACAAAAACCAACAATTGCTTTTGTCAGCTCTTTCGAATTCCACATAGAATTGCATTGATCAAGAGGACTGTTGAGAAGCATTAGAAAATCTTTATTCAGAAGGGAGTATCAGTCCCATTCCTCCCAGGGTCTGTCACTTCACGTTTGACTTTGATGATGTATTTTTGCTAAACACAGGCAGTGTTCATCTTGACTTTTATTGGATCAACATGCCAAGGTAGCCTGCATCTACTGAGGACATGGGTCTTGTCCATATTAGCTTCAAAGTGTCACGGGCAAGGCTGTTTGAGAGAAAATTTTAAAGGCAACTCCCTTTGAAGATGCAACTTCCCTTTCTTATATCCATATACATAATGCATTTGTTTTCTTTTGTGGCTTTCAGAATATGTCATTATTCCCCGCTCTCTGCTGTGGGCCTGCCATGACTTTTAGAGTGACAGCTCTTGGCAGTTTACATTAGCATCATTAGGAGCCTGATGATGTGCTTTCTCACTAGGGCACTGTCAAGGCTTTATCCCAACTGTAATTTCAACTTCTGTGATTTGTATAGATCTGTCATCAGCAGAGAGGTAGCAGTTTGAAAGACACAAACAAAGAAAGGAAATAAGATCACATGAAATCTACTCTCAGCTATAACATCATCCTGATGATATAAGAAGACTTGGTGACTTTTCTACATAAAAAAAATTTAAGTCAATAATTGATACATTATTTCTGAGATTTAGGTGTAACACATTTTATTGTTCTGTTCTTATTTGATAAGAAATGAACATTTACACAGAATTTTTAAAAAGCTTCACATATCTAAAATGAGTGCAAAAATACATTTTTTTACAAAGAAACAGAAAAACAAGATTAAGTGAGAATGTATCTCTATTTCCTAAAATATCTTTTTTATTGAAATAATGTTATTAATTTTAGGACTTCTGCCAAAGAATGAAGACAATTATAGTTCTAAATTTTTGTAGTTTATGTAGGATTTTACTACCTAACAGTCCCTTATTTGATTTGCAAGATCTGTGTACCTGATAATGAACCCAAAATTAGCACATTCTATGGATAAATTATTGCTCTAACTGGCTTTGACTATTTTTACAGTTATTTTTTAGGGTTTCCTAACCACCAAATAATCCCACACATGTGTATAATTAAATCAGACTATTGGTTCAAATATTATTTCAGAATATTAGAGAATATATTTTTTCATCTGGACAGGTACTGTGATTTGCTGCTTTTCAGCTATAGCACATAGAACAGAGAAATGTTTTTAAAAAGTGTTATGTAATTAAAACCACTATCGACTACACATTTCTTTGTATAGCAGACAATGTAAAAGGTAGAATTGTAGACTAAATAAAAATCAACTCCAAAGCATGATGAATTTTTCAGATTCCCTCCTTTCCTCTCTGTTAAGAGAGAATCTCCCCTTCATTCTAAATCAAGATGGTGCTGGAAGACAGGAGTTTATAGATCAAGCTCTTAAACTTGCTTTTCATTCTGTAGGAGAGAGCCACTTTATCATGAATGATACCCTGTAAAGTGATTTTATTAGCATTTATCAGTTGCTGTTTCTCAAAAAGATGAAGGTGGCAAATATTGTGCACAATATCTGAAGACATCCATTTATGGTACAGGTGAATTAATGTATTAATTAGGTCAACTACCTAGTTGTGAATGAGTTACTATGCCTAACTGATCCTGCTTGTTTGTGTCAGAAAGAGACCAGATTTTCAGTAGAGGAATTTTCAAGTCAAAACTTAATAAAATTCTACAAATTAAAAGCAAAATATGTCTTAGATTTCATCATAATTCATAGGAAATATCGAACATAATAAGAACTTTGATATTTGAAATTAATTTATCATTGTCACTGATTAAAACTCTTCATTATCCTGAAAAGCTGTATACTTACAGTCCACAAAATCGCACCAAAATGTATCACACGTAGATACAAAATTTGAATAATTATCAATGCGAATTTTATATCATTGTTTAGAAATAAGCACTCACTTTAATAACTATCAATCGTTCACCTACATTATGTCAGACACTGTGATACAGATGGTGATTGAAAAGATGAGCAAACAGAGTCATTCAGATGCTCTTGACAAAGAAGGGAAAAATCATAAAAATTATAACACAAATAGGTACAAAGTTGTGTAACTGAGTCCACTTCTCAACTTGCATGTTGCTCCATGACTCCAACTTTCCTGCTTTGATTACGCGAGTTTCCCAATAGACTCACCTGCATGCAGTATGGACTGCATAGACTGCTCCAAAGGAAGCAACCAGAATGATTCTATTTAAAAACAGAACAGCACAGTGATATTTGTTCAGAACTCACAGGGCCTCCTGGCTTTTTTAGAACAAGGATTATCTTCATAGGGAGTCCATGAACTCCTGCATCTCCTGGTCCCAACCCCATTGTTCTCTTGCATGACTCTCCATCTTCCTCAGTTCAGCCATCTGGCCATGTCCTGGTCCCAGGCACATATCACACTCCAGACTCAAGGCTTTTCAACTCTCTTTTCTCAGGCAAAGACACCCTTTTTTCAGATATCTGCTGGCTTCATGACCTGGTTTCCTCCAAAGCTTTGCTAAATTATTTTCTTTTCAATTAATAGTAAACCTCATCCCTTCTTCACTATTTATTCACCCTTTCTCTTGATCTATATTTTTCATAAAACTTAAAATGTTATATAGCATTTTGTATAATGTTATACAGTTATTTATTTAGTATTCTGAGAATTAAACTTAGAATTTGCTATCTGTCTTACTCCACTAGTATACTAAAGAATGATTTTTACTTTAATCTTATTTTTTATTCCAATACACTTAGCTATCTGATGCTTGAAATATATGAGTTATTCAATATATAAACCTTATATTCATGAAAGTGCTGTAGTAACAATGAGAAAACATTGTTAACTGGAAAAGGAGGAATTTTAAATTATTTTGTAAGAGCATTTCAAAGATGTGATTTTAATGTGATTATGAAAGAAAATTACATGAGTAATATTTTTAAAAGTATTTTCAAAGTATTCACTTCTTTTTCCAAGCTCTCTAACTGGGAGCCAAATCATCATAACCTCTTCATGATAATAGTTTGATACAGAAGCAACATAGAAATTCTGTTGTATTTAGAAAGTTCTTGATTCAAAAGTTACTAGTCAGAATTCTAATTTTCTAACACTGATATTTCGCCTGTGTTAATTATTATTTTACTTACATATATAAAACTAAAATAATTACACCAAGCAAGATACAAAATTTCCAATACTATATTAATATTTTTGACTTATGTGTTGTATTTATTTTTATACTATTTATATCATGATGGAAATGATTTGTTCTTTTTAATTATAAAATGGGAAAGTTAGTGGAGTAAGCCAATGAAAGAGGTACCAATGAGAAATTTTAGGAGTAAAATCTTAGGAAGTTTCAGCAGGAAGCAAGAAGAGTGTCTAATTCAATATTATATTATACCTACAATACAAGAAATTCAATAAGTCTTATTTCTCTACTTTAAATCAAAGAGAAAATGGGGAAATATTTTGATCATTTTAATATACTGATTAGAGACAAGACATCTGAATGATTGGAAACAATATGCTTTTTGGAATATTTATTTCAAATTAGGAGAAATATAGCTTATCAAAAGATGTAAGCAATAAATTCAGCAATTTAGGAAGTATAATAAATTTTACTTAAAACCAATTTCTTCACAATAAAAATACTTGTAGTTATTTTAAGGTACTATATATGATTGCTCTCTCCCCAAAAGATTATTATCAAATACTACATTATCTTATGTAAGAATTTACTGTAGTCTAGCTATTGAGAATTGAGCTGGTATAAGCACTGATGTGGCTGTGTCACTGTAGTATGCTAATTTTAAGTCCTTTGTGTATAAACTGAGGAGTGGGATAACTGGGTCAAAAACTGGGTCCATTCCAAGTTTTCTGAGGAATCTCCACACTGCTTTCCAGAGTGGCTGCACCAATTTGCAGCTCCACCAGCAATGTAAAAGTGTGTCTTTTTCCCCACATCCACACCAGCATCTATTATTGTTTGTGTTCTTGTTAATAGCCATTCTAATTGGAGTAAGACAAAATCTTAGAGTTGTTTTAATTTGCATTTCTCTAATTACTAAAGATATTGAATTTTTTTGTATATTTATTGATCACCAACCTAGATGCCCTTCAACAGATGAATGGATAAAGAAACTGTGGTATATGTGCCCAGTGGAATACTATTCAACCATAAATAATAATAATACTATGGCATTTACCGATAAATGGATGGAATTGGAGAATATCATGCTAAGAGAAATAAACCAGTCCCCAAAAACCAAAGACCGAATGTTTTCTCTGATAAGTGGAAGATGATATATAATCAGGTTGGGGGGGTGGGGGTTGAGAGAAGAATGGAGGAACGTTAGATTATGTAGAGGGAAATGAGAGGGGGAGCGGGTGGGGGTATGAAAAATAGTGGAATGAGACAGACATTATTACCCTATGTACATGTATGATTACATGAATGGTGTGAATCTACATCTTGCACAACCATAGAAATGAAAAGTTGTACCCCATTTGTGTACAATGAATCAAAATGAAGTCTGTAAAAATTTTAAAAAATGAATAAAAATAATTCACTCTAGTGCTTGTTTAGTAATGCAAAACAAATGATGAAAACACTTTTAAGAAATCACATTTTCACTTTTATGTTATGTGGTTTACAAATTTTAGTAATTTATACTGAATTTATCATCAACAAGAAACAAAATGTACTCCAATCACAACCTAGAAACAAAACAAAGATAAATATTTCTTCTATCTGTAGAATCAATCATTTTGGTTGTTAAAAATATGTTGTGTTATGTACGTTTTATTAGGAAATTTAATTTAATAATCACAAAAATATCCAACTGAATCACACGTTAATTTTGGCAGGGATATAAGACATCATCTGTGTTTTTTTTTCCATTCCAGTAAAGCACCATGTGGCAATGTTTCAGTCAATGATGGACCACTTACACATGGAGCTCAAGAGAGCCAAAGGAACTGGAATGGTCCTGCCTCCTAGAGACATCACCATGCAGACATCCTAGCACCAGGCATTACTCACGTGTCTGTGGTGATGCTGGTCTAGACAAATCTACTGCCTGCATGGTCATTGGCACAGAATCCTGGCACACACAATGGTGCATGGTACATAATGCTGATAATGATGGGAAACAACTATTCTATTGGTTTATGCCATATATATATATGTGTAAATATATATATGTATATACATGTGTATATATTATATATATGGTTTATATGTACCTAGTATGATATTGCACCATTTTTTTTTCTTTTTTGCAATCCTGGGATTGAACCCTGGGAAATTTGCCATTGAGCTACATCTCTCCCCCTTTTAATTTTTTATTTTGAGACAGGATTTCTCTAAATTGCCAAGTCTGTCCTTGAACTTGTGATCCTCCTGCCTTAGCCTTAGCCTCCAGAGTAGCTGGAATTACAAGTGTGGGCTCCATGCCCTGCTTATGCTCTACTTTCTCTTGATTTCAGAGTGCGCACCTTAAAAGGAAACCAGTGGGCTGAGAAACTGCACCCTGCCTTCCACTGCAGCTTCATGCCTCTGATGTTGAACGCATCTCATCTACTGCTTGATCTGGTGTCCTGTTCCTGGTGGCCTTGAAGTTTCAGAAACCTCTGCTTTATGTCAAGAGCAAGAGAGAGGCCACATTGAACGACTGACCTGAAGACAAAGTTAAGTGAGGTGAGCACCAAGAACATGGACTGTCAGAGATGGTGCTCTCCCAGTCGGGCCAGCCAAGGTCGACATAACCAGTATCATATCTTGAAGAATAAGGACACACCCACAGCAATTGTTAGAGGATCTGCTTTATTAGAAGACTAACAAAAAGTGGAAAAGGGTCTACAGAGTATGGAGGGATTTCTAATGACCTGGATTGAAGACCAGATGGGGCATCTGGGAAATTAGGCTATTCCTCTAAATGACATTCAAACTGGCAAAGAAAATGTCTATTTGTGTGACAGCAGGCTAGTCGCGGGGATCCAGGAGCATGGATGTGGCCTACTCTTGTGTGAGTACCCTCTCTGACATTCTCACAATGACAAGGACATCTAACACTGTGTTTTTCAGAACATATCTATCATTTTAAGTGATACAGGAATGCAAATCTGTTGATTAATATTTTAACAAAAAGAATAGATTGTTCTAATCTCCCCTTTTTATACTTCTTCAAAAGAATCTAGGATTGAATATTCTGCATTTGAATTTAAAAGGAACGCAAAGAAAAACTTTTATTTAAAAACTGTAAATGATGTGAGATTTTTATACTGTTATGTTATTCTACTTCAGCAACATATTTCAATTATGTGAGATAATATTTTTAATCATAATTGTTCTCTACATAGCCAATTTTCACTCTACTAACTTGGTTATCTCACTAATGTCTATGATTTTACCGTATAAGGTACTTAAAATTTATTTTGTGTAAAATTCCATCTTCTAAAGTTAAATAGAATAAGCATTCATACAAAACTATATGAATTATATTGAATAATTTATTTCATTTTTAAGAGGAAAAAATCTAAATTGTAAAACAATTATTTTTTAATATCTTATCTCTGTGGGAGATTTTTCTGGGTTGAGATTACATCTAACATAAAGTACTATTTACAAATGTCATTGTGTAGATTTAAGGCCACATATTTATTTATTTTTAAATATTGTAAACTTTTCTTTTGAACCAATAAAATAATTTGACTACATTTTAAGGTTAATACTGAGAAATTCTTTTTTTAATGCACTGATTCTTCTTTGATTTATTAATTATTGTCATGGTCCTTGACGTAAGAGACCTAGCATAGCTGTTATAATTCTGCAATGGCCTTGTAATGACATAAAATTGCTAGGAAAAAAATTACTACCTATGTAATAACAATAAGAAATAACTTACCTAGAAAGTAGTCCTTACCTATAAAGTTTAAGGAAGAACAATTAAGTAAAATGATATCTTCCACAAAATAAATTTTCAGTCAAGACCTGAATACAAAGAAGTGCTAGGTGTTTGCTCTGAATGCAGATGATACATAGAGGCAAGGGGCAGGGAGCTGGCCTTGGACACAAATGGAGACAGTGGCACTGTACCAAGGGCACAGCACCTTCAAACAGTGAGCAACTGCACACTCAGTGTCTGGAAAACTCCAGGTATGTCGGATCAGTAGAATGTGCCCCATGTTTACCTGAGACACAGAATAAGGATGTGGTTTATGGCCTGTTAAAAGACATGCTTTCACAGACCTAAGTAAAAACAGCTTTCCATGTACATGAACTGCCATGCCTACAATTACTCTAGCAAGCAGAACCAGCTTCAAGAAAAACAAGGAGCTTCACTCCCATATAAAACTGAATTTATAAACATTCCCTGTAATGTTGGACAGATGTTTCCATTAGAGAAAACATTAGGAAATCAAATGCCATCAAGAGTTGAGGATCATTCAGAACTGCTGGGAGCAACTGCAGCTTCTGGATTCCTATATGTTGACCCTGCTTATTTTATTACAATTCCTATCAACGATCTCTCTCCTCGTAGGTAACTACAGACATAGACACATTACATTGTGTATCTATGAAATCCAGACTCTGTGTGCTGAAAAATTATCAAACTCCAACAAATATCTTGACATTAATTCCAACAACTATTATTGCCTTTTTTAGTCCTAAACATATCTGAACATGTCAATTCTCTTCTATTTCAGAAGAACAGGAAAGTTCAAAATTATTAGCAGATCTCATTTGCAGCTCCTTGGATTTTGGTAGCTCCTCTGGAAATTCAAGTTTCCTGGATGCAGGTCTCTGTGAAACCTGAATTTGAGACTAGGTAGATGGCAATTCCAAGCATGTATTTGCCTTATCACAGATTGCCAGTGTAATTTATTGCTTTCTGATTTATATGCAGGGTATAATGAAACCAAAATTTCAAAAAGGTCCGGTTAGTATCATTTTTCCTATTCAACTTAATATCTGCTATGCTGTTATGTTTTAAATACAAGGTGTCCTGCAAAATCTCATGTGTGAGACAATGCAAGAAGGTTCAGAGGAGAAATGATTGGATTATGAGAACCTCAACCTATTCAGTGAATCAATTCCCTGATGGGATTAACTTGATGGTAGCTGAATGGGGGTAGGGTATGGCTGAAGGAGGTGGATTATTGGGGCCCTTCCTTTGGGGTGTATATTTGGTACCTGTTGAGTGGAGTCTCTCCCTCTGCTCCTGATCATCATATGAGCTGCTTCTCTCCACCACACTCTTCTGCCATTATGTTCTGTCCTTACCTGGTGCCCTGATGAAAGAAGGCTGCTTTCTATGTACTGAAACCTGTGAGCCTTCAAATAAATTTTTCTCTTCTACAATTGTTCTGGTCAAGTCTTTTAGTCACAGCACCAAAAAACTGACTAAAACATAAACCATCTTTTGTCCCAATAAATGTTTCTATTTCCATGTTCAAAAGTTATTTTCAGTACTACATTATCTGTATATTATTCCTGTAACTCCTTATTTATAATCTCTCCTAAAAATTGTAATATATAAAACTTAATTTTTTGTTTTGATAGTATTATTTTGACAAAAATTTTCTTTAGTTTTCAAAACATTTTTATCTAATTATACATCTAATCTAATGAAAATACAATTTTATTTTAAAATTGAAGTTTGTACCAATATTTGCCTGGTAAAGTTTTTAGATGCTTTTGCAAGTGCTATTGTGAAATGTGTCATCTGAACTTTATGTGTGTCCTCTTGTGTTTCAGGTTTTTAAAATAAATCAATAGACAGGAATATGTTTTACATAAAATAAACTTTAAAATAATATCCTCAACAAACTGAGTTGCTTTACATCCTTTTAAAAAATGTGATTTTACACATATGGATAGTAACCATAAAAACCAGAAATTTTCTCCAGTTAATTAGCAGTCCCTTTTTATGAAGGAAGCACATGAAAATAAATTAATCATCACTATAGAAACATTGAAGCTAATCTTGGGGGAGCAAATGTGTGTGTGTGTGTGTGTGTGTGTGTGTGTGAAATAATAACTTGTCTCTTATAGAACATTTTGACAAAGATAATATCTTCTGATTAGAATGTAAACAATTTGCTTTGAGATTCTTTATTTGAAGAGCAAAAAGCACCAGCTTGGGAAAATATTGCTTCAAAATCCTGCATTAGATGCCTGCTGTCATGACTAGATGCCAGATCTTGTCTCTTTTTTTTATGAGCACATGTGATATTTACTAACTGTAGACCTGTACACTTGGTGAGATGGGAATTCTGGTTCCCTTGCTAGCATACTGTTTCTTGCATTTATTTACTTAAATAACTTCTGCTTATCTTTATGCTTCAGTTTGCATGTCACTTTTCCTGAAAGACTTTTCCTAACCCTTAATCATAATCTGGGTTATTATCGATTGTTATGGACTCCGTATGAATTTTAACTACTCTTATCATCTCTTCACATTTTATTATGAAGGCTTGTCTCATTGTCTGGGTCTTTTATAGGTTGCAAACTCTGAAGATAGAAGGAACCAAGTGCATCCTATTTTGTTGCTCTATTCTAATCCCTATAGGGTAGCCTGGCTTGGATCATTCATTTGCTGGGGGAAAAAAAGAGAGAGAGAGGAAAAAAAGCAAACAAGTGAGAAAAATATAAATGGTAATTTTGCTAACTACAACAGTGTATGATTACAATTCAAATGAATGATGAATTCATGGACATATAAGTAAATAGAACAAAAGAAATAAGATATTCTCTCTCCAGGCATTGGGGATTTATTCACGACTCTTATGCTCTTCTCTTGCCATAACAATGTGTCAACTGTGTTCTTGTTTTGACTGATTTTCTAGTGATCAGAAAGTTGGGGGCCTGAAATGAACCTGGTCCAAAATTACTATCTTTGAAGATGGTGGTAGAGTCCACTAGTGAGCAGCCTTAAGAAGCTGGAAAGGAATGTAAATGAATTCTTCCCCAGAGCCTCGGAAAGACTTGTGAACGCCTTGATCTTAGGTCTTTGAGACCCATTTCAAATTTCTCATCTTCAAGACTATGAAAGGTTTGTGTTGTTTTAATACCCAGTGCTATTGGTCATTTGTTAGATTAATGAAAGGAAAGCACAAATGGGATGTATTTAATATCAGATCGTGTCTGGGTCTCTGTTTCTGCTGATAATTTCCCTGCAATCTCCCCTTGCATGCATGGTGTCCTCCATTCCAGGTAGCTTCTGCTATCTTGTGGCCATTGCTGCCTCTTATTCTCTACATTCCCTATCCACTAAGGGTGTCCTTTGTCTTATTATTTACACATGGATTCCTGAGAGTGATAATTTATTTGGCTCAGTTAATTGACATCACACTCTGATTTACCTCCTTAGCAAAATGAAAGACCTTCTTCCCTCAGCTTCTCTAAAACCATAAGTCAGGGTTAACATCTCCAGGAAACATGACATGCTCACTTTGAGTGAGGGGCCAATTATAACCCATGCCGCAGCAGATAAACTGACTCAAATGTTATACCCCATGGCATTTCTTTTTTACCCCATTGGAGATAAGAATCTTTGTATTCTCAGCACCCAGGATGTGCCAGATGCTTATCAGATGTTGAATTGATTAATTCCTTTCTGCATGAAAGAGAGCTACAAATTTCACTGAAGGATTACTTATCAAAAGCTTATTCTCTAGTCATTAAGATTATCTTCCTGACAAATATAGAAAGTAATTTTTTCCAATCAAATGTATAAATTGTACTATTCTATTTGGTATCTCCTTTATCAGCTCAATGAAACACTGTAGAAGATTCCATGTGGTTTGATGACTATAGATTCTTTCTGGTTATCAGGTAGTCATAAAAATTCCTTTGATTATGTATCTCATTTTTGGTCCAGACTTTTTTATTTCCTTCAAAATTGCCTATGTGACATTTTCTTGCATTCTAGATTTCTGCCATTTTTCTGGAGTGCATCAGATGCCAAAATTTTGTTAATATGATTAGGTTAAATTAAGAGGAGTGTTTCAACATATTTGTGGCAAGAATGGAAATGTTGTGAAAAACACATTTGATTCTGAGTTCAGAAAATTAGAGTACATAATGTTTTCTGACGTGGTATGGTCTGGACTTTCAATCAAAATCCATACCTTGGCATCAAAATATAAGAATGGAAAGAAACATCATATGAAGGAGGAAATTTTCCATTACAATATGGAAAATGATTGTTTATAGATATATGTCAGGGAAAGATGGAGAGGTCAGAAACTTTCTATTAAAAACTGTTAATAAGTTAATTTACTAACAGTTCTGCAAGAGATCATTCCACTGATTATGAAAAGGCTTAAGTTACCAAGAGACTAGTGATTCTTATTTCTTCTTGTTTGTCAATTAGATGGAAACAGTAAAATAATCAATTGAATATCTCAAGTAATAAACTCATACTCATTTGGGGGTAACATGGATTAATGGTTGAAATTAAAAGAGTATTGGATTCTTATCCTTTTAAGGAATTTCAAAAACTTCCACAAAGAAATTTCAAATGAAAAATTTCTCAATTTCTTTACAAAATATGTAAAAACTAACAAAGAAGGAAATGAAACCTGGCAGAAAAACAGAAAATAATGATTAAATTAGACATCAGAGTTGGGAAAATATATATCCCTTGTATTGGAGCAAACATGTAGGTGGAACTTTGGGACATAAATCAACTTCGGTTCATGAGAGTCTGAAAAACTTGATCTGACACTTTCTTTCCAGGCCTAATTTAAGACCCAGACACCAGGATTTTTGTAAGGTCAGGACACTGCTGCCCCTATACAACCATGCTTGCCTCACATTGACCACACAAGTTTGAGGTATCTTCCTGCTCCTGTTAATAACCCTCTCCGAAATGAATTCTCATTTGAACCACTGACTTCAAAAACTTGAGTGATTGCTCACTGAAGTGTGCCCATGATAATTATTAAGTCTTGTTGCAAGGAGATAATTTAACCCTATACAATCAGAGAATGCTTTCCATCTTTAGGATCTAAGCATCAAAACCACATAGGGTTTGCTTACTGAGGGTTTTAGTGAGGTATTCCTTATTCCTATTTATTAAGCACATTTCTAAATTTATGCAGAGAAAAATTTATCAGAAAATAGATGGCAGGAAGAGAGAAAAAGGACTGATGATCAGGAAGAATAGAACACATGTGTTACGTGCAAAGTGGAAATAAGATAGTGAATGACCAGATTTGGCATATTAGAGTAACAAATAAAATTAACTAAATCAAAACAGAATGCTAGGAAAAGAGGACATCACTGCCTAGACAGGTGCAACTTGTGAGTGACTGAAGTTGCTGAAAGCTTTTTACAATAGCCTAACTGCTATTTACAGGGGCAACGTCTGACTGCAGTAGAAGGTGAAGAGCATATTCTGTCTCTAAGATAAATAGCGTGTCTTACTGAGTTAGAGGCTGACATATAAAAATATTTTAGAACACAGATGAGGTGAACATTTCACTATTTCTTTAACAAGACTTATCTGAGTGTATGGCTCATTGGTGGAATCTTGGTGGCTTGTTTTTTCTTGTATGGCCATTATTCTTCATCTACTTTTAAAATTAGGAAGTTATATGGTGTTAAAAAATTAAGTTAATAAGAATGTTTTGGATGCATCCATGGGAAGATCATCTAATTAATTATGAGTGAAAATTCTTAATTTTAAGTGCAAGGCAAAATCAACATCAGAAGAATTCATAGATAAATTAAAAACTATTTTTAAAGGTTTATGTAATAAAAATGCCTCTGCAAAGTATAACTTTTTAAAAATGTAAATAAACTTAACATTATGACAAATTACAACTGCAATATATTCAAGTTGAAAAGGGGGTAATGTTGCAGGGTTTTGTTTTATTTTAGTAAAAGCCTGTACTAGCAAATTTCAAACCTGGTAAAATGGAAACATTTCTGGGAATACATAAATGCCTCAAGTTCACATACCAAAGACAATTCAGAATAGAACAATAGAACAATGCTGTGCTATTCTATGTACCTATCTTATTATTTAGTGATAGAATGCTTTTCAAGTATTTAAGTACTAAATGATCCCCTTCATTTCAGTTTTTATGAAGCACAGACAGTGATAAATGTTTTAAATTTATTTATATATTCCAGTATTAGCCAGATATTCTAACTTGTAAAAGACAAAAAATATGTACAGACATATTGCAATACTGGGTGCCATCATAGGGCAAATCCCTATGGGACCCATCATAGGAAAAATGGGTACTTTGTTAAGAGCCAGTTGAAAATGAATTAGGGTAAAATTTCTGGAGGACAAACTATAGATTTCAAAAGAATGTATCACAGAAATGGGAACATATAAAATTTAAAAGCTAACTGCAATAATATTCATCAAATATTATTTATAGGAACAAAACTTCAGGAGCACTGAAAATGTGCAGTCCTGATATTTGTTGAAAGAATTTTTCACCATCCAAATAATTAAAAACATATAGCTAAAAAATTGTAATTGCAAAAAATATTTGAAGATAAGAAAGTTTTAAGGAAAAGCTTTAACATACTTCATTTAGAAGGGATTTGCACAACTATATAGAAAATGTACAAATTTGTTTGAAAAATGTGGATATGCGTAGACAAATAGAATACTAGACATGAAAATGCCAATAGTGATTGTATTTCAGAGATGAGATTACACATGAGATTTACTCTTTGGCTTTGTCTTTTTAATTTTTTCTGTGAATATTACAAAGATGTGTACTACATAACCACAAAAGTATTACACAATAATAAATAAAAACAAAGGAAATCTTCATCCTTAAATACAGCTTCATATATTAAGATTATTTCATGGTGAAACCCTTCTATTGATTATTTCCTAAGGCATTTGGCCTAAACCCTAATTTCTTTCAGAATTTCATTCTGTTCAATATTTCCAAGTTTCCTATGCTATTGTAAGAAATTACTTCATGATCCAAAAGGATTTTTTAGAAGATTCCTTCTGATCTTATGAAACCATAGGAATGGTTGCAATGCTTTTTAAATTATTATTAGATTACTATTGCCCTGTTCTGAAAATTCAAATTCACTGGTTGAGGAGTTAGACCTAGGAATCTGGATTTATAATCAAAGTTCCAGGACATTCTAATGATGGGTCATCTATAGAAAGCAATTGTCTGGAGGAAATGTATTTTTAGACAGGTTTCATTGATTCATTCAAATATATGAAATAGTATTATCAAGAAGTAACCGCTGCACTCTAAGTCTTCAGCGGGAGTTAAAAAATGGAAATAGGTATATGTGACATTGTCAGGGATTTAGTTGAGCTGTAATAATGAGCTTTCTGATAGCAAAGGCTGTGGACCCTTGGGGTGGACAGGGGAGAGAAGTCTCCTGGACTTCTCAGAAATCATAGTTTTTCCTGCAATCTAGTATTGTTGAATAGTGCGGATTCTTTGGACGTGTTTTCTAATTTTCTCTCTCAAATGACATAGATTCTCTGGATCATATGTGGACATATATTTGACAGAAAGAAAAAACAAATGCCTTTGTAAGCAACAGTGTTTATATTACATGGGGGTAGGGAACACAACTCTGGGTCTAAGGGAGGTGTGAAGTTCAGCATATTGCCTAAGATGAATGTTAGCTTTTCTATCACAAGAACACAGTGGTGAATTTCGTGATAGAGGAAATTGACACAAGAGTAATGAATGAGTAGAATTCTGTGATTTTTCCATTTTTAGCAAGTTGAAGAGATCGATTCATTTGATTAGTGCTTTTACATTAATATTATCACTTAACGTCAGCCTTCTTGTTTCATTAATAATACCGGGCTGACATTCTGCAGAGAAAAGCAATTTACTTAACCAACTAATGTATTTTACTTGGATATATGAAGGCAAGTAAATTCTTGGGAGATTATATCTGTCACAAAACATGGGAACTCATGCAATTAAAGGATGTTTTTATTTAATAGAACTGTCTTTTAGATAGATGAATTAGATGCTCATTTCCAAACAAATATGGTTTATTTTCACAACACCCAACTCTTAACTCCAAATCAATTTACCTCAAGGAATCTCTAATTCCTTTGTCATCAAGCTGAAAATTCTGACCAGCGGATGTTCTTTTGGCAATTCAAATAAATAAATAAATGCAACTTAAAAATATAAATTTTGTATAAAAAATCATCTGTAATCCACCCCCGCCAAAACACATGTCCATCATCAATAGTGCTCAGATTCAGGAGGAAAGAAAAAAAAAGGTTCTCTATTTTCCTATATTTGTAAAGAGGAAGCATTTGTAACTATACATCTACTTGAGATGCAAGGGAGGTGAGTCAGACAAGGAGAAGGAACAAATTTTATGGGTGGTTTGAGGAGGGAAAGGAATTAACAAGCACGAGAGGGGAGAGTTCTTAGTGGTACCCAGGTGCCTGAACCACCAAAGCTTGAGGAAGCAGGGCTGCCCTGAGAACTTGGGTCAGCAGAGTCAGCATACCTAGCAGGATCTTCCTGGGAGGTAGAAGGCGCCAGTGGTTTTTGAATTTCAGTTAGGTCACATTAATGCTCCTCCTAGCAACAACATTATTGAATGTCAAATAGTAAACATTTAAAACAACAATAATGACTACTACTTCATTAAAAACTGAAAAGGAAAAATACAAGTCTTAAGAAACCTGAGAGCAGCAACCACACCCTTGTGGATCTGCCCACCGCCTGGCATCAAGTTCAGAGAAGCTGGTGGGGACATTGCTCATGAAATCCAATAAAATCCTTGCAACAGTCACTGCTATGCTTGAGTACAGTACTTTTGTCAGGCGTTATACCAATTTTTTGCATTAGTAGAGTCATCTAAATCTTAACACCAGACTTAGGAGGCAGGTTTTATTACATCCTTCATATTGGGGAAAAAGGAAATGCAACCAACGGTGCTTACCCAACAAACAAAACTGGTTCGTGACCCCCAAAGCTTGACCTGTGGATCTTGGCTACATTTCAGAGAAGTCTAACTGAATCTGTGATCTGCTAGCAGGCTTTAATGCCTCCCAACACTGAAACTATCATTCCTCACCCAAAATACTAAAACACTTGCCTATTTATCATTACTTTGACAACCATTCCAAATATTTGTGGAAGTAATGATAAATAGGCAAGTGTTTTAGTATTTTGTTTTGTCAAATACTAAATGCTATCTGCTAAACATTAAATGCTAAACACAACTTTGTTTTCTGAGTCATGCAACATATACCATTATTTTAATTTTTTTTCAAAATGGGGGCAGTAATCTATGATGTTCATCTCCAAAATAAAGTTGTTTCTTTTTTACTTTTGAAGTCTGTGATTGTACTCTCTAACCCAGAACACTCCCACAGCTACTATTCTTTATGATTGGCCCTACACTAATAACTGTTTCTAAACTTTGATAGTCATGAAATTTATATTTAGATGAGGAACAACATGATTTATCAATAAGTGATGTATATTTTTCTTTTTTTTTTTTTACTGTGAAAGTGAAGAAAATTTAACACAGGAATACAGTTTCATACTGCTGGCTCAAGTTTTTAGTTTCACTTAAGAATTCTTTTTCTTAATATTTTTTATTTGTAGCCGTGCACAATATCTGTATTTACTGATTTATTTTTATGTGATGCTGAGGATTGAACCCAGTGCTCACATTTTTGAGGCATCACTCTACCACTGAGCTACAACCCCAGCCCCAAGAATTCTTATGAACATAACTAAATATAAAAAAGAAAGAGGGGAAAGAGAAGGAAAAGAAAAGGTTTTGGAACTTAGTAAGACATAATTTTATCCCACTGTGGTTGTACATCCATGTATTCCAACTACTCAGAAAGCTGAGGCAGGAGGATTACAAATTTGAGACTACTCTGGGCAATTTGGCAAGACCCTGCCTCACAATAAAATCATGAAGAACGGCTGGGGATGTAGCACAATGTTAAAGTGTTTGCTTAGCAACTGGGAGACCCTGAGTTCAATTTCCTGTACTTCAAAATGAATTATTTATTTTATTTATCTAGCTTTTCTCACCAGTATAGAAAGGTAATTTACATGGCATAACAACAGAATGATCAAAACTTTAAGTTCCAGTGATGCACTTCATTGTCTTTTTGTTTAAATTAGCTTCATGTTTAAACTGATATTACCATTTCTGATCTCCTGTTTTCAATGTTCCAATGTTGTCTTTATGATTCTAATGTTTTTACCCCTTATGATAGGTTGATATTTCTGTAAGTAAAGAATGGGAGGGAAAAAAAGGATTTCCAGGAGGTTCAGATTAGAGATAGAGACAAATGTATGTGACCAATTGTTTTAGTAAACCATTTTTTCACATCTATTTAATAGTAGATAAAAGTCAATTAGATGTTAGAGAATGGTGAATAACCCAGTCAGAATGAATGGATATGGATATGGAATTGTTAGAATTGTTATATTAAGCCCTTGGAGAATAATAACATCTGCAATTAAAAGTGATTTAAGAGATGCTCTAGAAAGTGGAAGCAGCCCAAGGTCACACACATACGGGAAGAGTTTGGACCTTCATACAGATATTTCTTCTAATTATCAAGGGAATCTTAAAAATTAGCTCTTATTTTTTTCTCTGAGAATACATATTATTATGTCTAGTCTTTTCTTAATGTCTATGAAAAAAGGCATATTTCAGCAATGTTCTCCTAAAAGTAGAAATGTTGCATGTTCTCAGGATTTCTACTAAAATATGTATTTTTTGATTTATGTTTTCAGTATGATGTAAGAGGAAAAGGAGAAACAAAAAAAAACTAGAGTTCCCTAAATTGTTGATAATGCTTTAATACTTTTTCTTGAAAGGGGTATGGGAAAGCCTTGGGAAGCTCAGTGTGAGTCTGTGCTTTTGGAAGCAGAAAATGAAAATAAAACAAACTACAAGAGGTCCCAACACAACAGGTATTTGCTATTCGGGTGCCACATGGAAAATGCTGTAATGATGGATTCAAAGAATTGATTTGTACTGAAAAGGTGTTAAATAACCCCAACAACTTTCCATGATTTGTGTCTTGCATAACACTTAGTGCAACTTACTTCTTCAAAGTATGTAAGGATCTTGGGTGAGAAATAAAAGGGTCTTTCTAAAGCTTTTTCACTGCTGTGACCAAAAGACCTCTGACCAAAAGACATGGCAAAAACAATTGTAGATGAGGAAACATTTATTTGGGGTTCATGGTTTCAGAGGTCTCAGTCCATACACAGAGGGCTCCATTCCTTGGACCTGGAGGAGAGGCAGAACACCATAGCAGAAGAGTGTGGTAGAGGAAAGTGACTCAGGATATGGCCAGAGAATCTCCATTTGCCAGATATAAAATATATACCCCAAAGCCATGTCCCCAGTGACCCACCTCCTCCAGCTACACCCTACCTACTTTGAGTTACCACTAAGTTAATCCCTGTTAGGGGATTAATTCACTGATTGGGTTAAGGCTCTTACAACCCAATTATTTTACCTCTAAGCCTTCTTGCATTTTCTCACATGTGAGTGTTTGGGGGACTCCTAATATTTAAACTATAACAGGGAACATGGGCAATATGTTAACTACCTATTGTTGGCAACCATCATTTTCTGTGTAACAATAGACTTTCATTTTGCTCACTACTCTACAAGTCAGTAGGACAGACCTATCAGTCTCGTGTCCAGCAAGCTGATAGGAGGACTTTGACAGGTTCATGGGCCAGTCTTCTTGACCTCTCCCCATAGTGGAGGTAGACATGCAAAAGGGAGAGAAAGATGAAAGTAAAGTAGGCAATTACTTCTGAGGCCTAGCTTTAGAACTAGGACCCACCTTTTGACCCAGTTATCCCACTCTTTGGTTTACACTTAAAATTAGCATACTACAGTAACACAACAACATCAATGTCTATAGCAGCTCAATTCACAATAGGGAGACTGTGGAACCAACCTAGATGCCCTTCAATAGATAAATGGATAAAGAAGATCTGGTCTATATACACAATGGAATACTACTCAGTCATAAAGAAGAATACTATTATGGCATTTGCAGATAAATGGATGGAATTGGAGATTATCATGCTAAATGAAATAAACCAATCCCCAAAATCTAAGGTTGAGTGTTTTTCCTGATAAGCGGATGATGATATAGAATCTGGTTGGGTGGGGGGTGAGAGAGGAATGGAGGAACATTAGATTATGTAGAGGGAAATAAGGGGGGGTATGAAAAATGGTGGAATGAGACAGACATCATTACCCCATGTACATGTGTGATTAACAAGAATGATACGAATGTACATCATGCACAACCATAGAAATGAAAATCTGTACCCCATATGTGTACAATGAATCAAAATGAAATCTGTAAAAATAAATAATAAGCAAAAAGAAATAGGACAAAAACTTTCACCACACTATACTTGTCAAACAAGTCAAAGCTAGCCCATATCCGCAAGGTCAGATAGAAAATGGACTCCGGCTCCTGATGGGAGGTGCTGTCAGTCACATGACAGGACACATGAATCAAGGGAAGGAAGAAGAATTGAAGCCATTTATTTTTTCAATCAATCTATCACAAAAAACGAGATACTAAGTGATTAAATGGTCTTAAATTTTCCCTTAGCTTGACTAAACTTAAGACAGTCTTCTTTCTGTTTTTAGACTGTGACTCCCTTTTCTCAGAGCATTGACTTTGGGAAGCTTGTGATTACACATTCTTTCTCTGATAATTTATGTGAATATTCGCCCACTCTCTCAACACTGTACAACCCACAAAAGTCTTCCACAAGAAGTTGGGAGTTATACATCTGAAACACAGTCCTCAAGGAAGATGGTACCACCAGGTCCAGTTTCCATGGGAAGGTAGGAATCTTACCTTAATGAACTCCAATTAGCAGAGACAGATGCCCTAATTGCAGAGCAAAATGTTTGCAAGCTCGAGAATGACTGTATATGATTGACACAATGTATTGATCAACCCCCCGCCCAAGTCTTCCAGTACTTTTCCACTAAGTCAGATCAGCACTTAAACTCTTCCCTGACATTTTGCTTCAGCATAGTTTAGTTCAATCTCTCTCACCTATTTCAAGTCTTAAGTAAGATCTTCCTTTCCTGGTTAATTTTGTCCTGTGTAATTTTTTTTTTTTTGAAATGGGAAAAGTCTAAATTCTGCTTCTGAACAATTTACTACAGTCAGATTTACTTTTGTGACAATGATAAAAACTAAGTGGAATTGGTTTTTTGCAGAAGGAAGACTTGGCTCATTTTGTATGCTTTCTATATAGCTATAAAAATAAATTGACAGAAATGAACACAATTTTAATGCTTAATGATGCTTTATAATAAATTTATAAATTAATTTAAAATATTGGTTAGTGAATAATTTAGCAATTAAGTAAATGTTCACATTTCTTTAACATTTGGGTATATGCACAGTATCTACTGCTTTCTTAGTAGTTTTGAAGGGAGATAAGTTATTCTCAATTTAAATCATATTGGGATTGCAGCAATTTGACAATTTCTTTAATGAAAACTTCTTAGTGAAAAGTAGTAAAATCAGAAGAAACATTCAAAACAATCATCATAAGTGATGCTGCTGCTAAAACTGCAGTGGATCATTACACTCTGCTGCATATGATCTTCACTCATTTGATTATGAAAGATGTTTCAGAATTTAAAAGTATCATTTCCCAATTTGCCAACCTATCTTTAGCAAAAAATTAGGGAAAAATTTCAAGATGCTGTGAATAAAGCTGCAAATAATTACTTTCATGAGATATATTTTGAGCAAAATAATAAAAGTTTTTAATTCTTCCAAATCAGTATTACAGAGGAAAATTATCTAAATTCACATTCAAACAATTGTTTTAAAATATAGGAAGAACAGGTAGAGGAGCTGGAATTAGACAATACAGATGCTGATGTCTTTGATACAAGAATGGGAGTAGAATTTTGGAAATTGAGACCTTGGTTAAAGTAGATTTCATAGTTAGGTGTTGATTTGTTAATATTTTTTCCCTAAAACTAACCAAATATTGACAAATTGATAAACTAGTAGATGCTATTTTCAAAAACTTCTCTTTATAGTTAGAGCAGAGTTTCATAGTCTCAGTGCTGTGGATATTTGGTTCCAGATGGTTCTTTACTTGGGGTGCGTGGAGAGGCAATTCTGTCCTGTGCACCTTGAAACACTTAGGATAATGCATAGGCTCTACACTCTCAATGCCAGAAGCATCCTCTGGGAAGCAAAATTGCCCCATTTGAGAAGCAGTGATTTAGCCACTATCAAACAAACATTATGCAAATGAATTTTTAAAATGCATTTATACTTGGAAAGAAAGAAGAGATCTTACAGGTATTGAACATACAGTACGTGACAGGTATTCCCCTCACCACCATTTTTTATGATATTCAATGATGGCACTATGTAATAGATTCAATCGCCTTAGCTATGCAGAAAAGGAGGCATTAACCAGTTCACCTAAGATCACATAACTGGGAAATCCATGAGTTAAGATTTAGGGTCCATTATGACTTCTCCACAGTCCTGAAATTTTGCCAGCCTTTCTCTATTTGTTGATTGGATATGACCAATGATGGCTTCATATTTAAAGTACATAAGAAATTTCTACCATAGGACTAATGCTTCATTTTATGTTATTCCTTGGGATGCTGAAATTTATAAATCAGTCATAAACCCCTTAAATGGAATGGTATTTTCCTATTCTTACAAATATCTATTTTTATTTTCACCTCAGCTTTTGTATTTTGCATGTCTCAGCTATATGTGAACATGATTTGCTCTGCGAGAGTTCAGGCCACCTGAAATGAGGTGATTTTCATTTCCATCACTGAATCCCTCATTTTCCTAATACTGAGCTTTCCACAAGCTACATGTTGTGATGTGCTAAGCACTTGAATTGTGGATAGCCTAACTCAGAAATGTTGCAAGTAAATAACAGAAATCCTGATTTCAAAGTCTTGCCTGGAAAATTGGAATATTTTAATGATAAGTATTATGTTGATTATAGGCTGAAATAATATTTTATGCATAAAATTAAATAATTATGCTATTAAGATAACTTTCACCTGTTTTCTTTCACTCTTTACTGTAATGTCTACTAAAACATTTTAATTTACATAAGCAGCTGGCACTATATTTTCAGTGGGCAAGGCTGTTGTAGCATTAAATAGCTTTTAAATAAATATTAGGTTGAATGTCAAGCATATGGAAAATGTTTATGATGACTTTTAATTTTATTTATAGATTGTTTATCTCATAACCTTTTAAACATTTAATAACTTCTTGTCTGCATGTGAATGTAAATAAGTGTTTGTGTTTTAAATTAATGTACACATAGTAAATTCTAGCAATTGGGTAATTTATGATCATATTATGGCCCTGTAATAGCTTCTTCCTGCAGAGACCTTCTACCATATTTAATAGTTTATTTAGCAAATAAAGAGTCACGCTCTTATTTTGTGCTAATATGGTAAATAAATTCCACTATAGTGTTTTACTAAAACTAGCTTTAAATATAGATGTTGTGTGGCTCCAAAATGAGATGATTTCAGGGTCACCAGAATTAGGCTTCTGATTCTGCTACCAGTTTGAAGCAAATGGCAGGTTGATCCTTCCATTTATCTAATGTGGATTCTCTTAAGATTTGAGAGTTCCTACTGGAATGCCAATCCTCAGGTTGCATTTAAATTTTCATCAACAATTTGCCTTGAATTGATTTCAGGTCAGAAAACAAATGACACTTATTGGCAAATAGAGGAAGAATGAAGTGGTCAAGAAGATTTGAATGGAAGATTAATAAAAAAAAAAAAAGTTCTGGAAAACTGCATACACCAGACTAAAATGTGGTTTACCAGAAAAAAATAAAACAAAACAAAACACACACACACACACACACACACACACACACACACATAAAATAAAAACCAACTTTTGAGATTTGCACTCTCTGTAAGGGTAGATATAAATCTCATGCCTTGTAATGAACAGCATAAATGTGGAAAATTTTTGTTATCTTAGAAATTTTTATTGGAACAAAAAGGAAAATTCTATTGGACTGCCCTGTCCAGAACTTTTTGTATGTGGTATCAACTTTGATAATCACGAGTAATCAGAATAGCCCTCCAAAGGTGTCCATAGCTTAATCACCAGAAATGTAAATAAGTTACATTGTGCGGAAATTAAAATTGCAAGTGGGACTAAATCAGATGACTTTAAAATAGGGAGATGATCCTGAATTATCTGAGTGGAATCCATGTATTCAGAAATGCTTTTATCAGAGAGGGAAGAAGAGGTGTGAGTGATGCGATGTGACCAGGACTTGCCTTACCTTTGCTGCCCTCAGAGATGAAGGAAGGCCACCTGGAACCAACAAATAATGGTGGCATTAAGACATTTTTACAAGTGAGAAAATGACTCTCCACTGGAATCTCAGGGAAGGAACCGTTCTCTCTTGGCTCCCAGTGCCTCTCGTTGAACTTCGATCTTCAGAAAATCCTATTATTTGTTATTTAAGCTCCTGAATCTGGGGTAATTTGTTAAGGCAGCAATAGAAAATTAACAAGGTTTTAGTACTGCTTCCTCAAATAGTAGGACCAATCTTAATTTTTTTTTGATTGAGTTAAGATGAAGGGGATGTGGTGGAGACAGAACATGTTTTTCTGGATCATTGCTTTTGTTCTTTATATTAAAATATGGGAAAATTATCTCTTCCTTATATCTCTAATGCATTATGTGAATTCAAATTCTGAAGTATGGTAAAACTTTGATTAATGAAACACAATTAATAAGATCTCCAGTTAATTGAAAATTTGTACGCTTCTTTTTTCTTAACTCAACTTAAAGGGGGAATGATAAATGAAAGGAAACTTATATGAGAAATCCAAGCCAAAGAGCAAATAAATGTTCTGGGGAAATAAGATGTGCAATTCAATACTGCAGATTTTTTAGGGGAAGAAATCATTAGTGAAGCACTTAAATTACTTTCATGACTATATTTAATAACATTAATATTAGGTGAAAGAATACAAATGATCATTAATGCAAATGTTCCAAAATAGAAAATAGTTCAATATGAGAAATTAAACAATCCATTTTACCACAGTGGGATTCTCCATTCTCTCCAAAGCAAAAGTAGGTTTAAAGGCTGGGGTAGAGACTCAGTGGTAGATCACTTGCCTAGCATGTGTAAGGCATTGGGTTTGATTCTCAGCACTATGTATAAAAAATTAAATAAAATTAAAGGTTCATCCACAACTAAAACATGTATATTAAGAAAATAGGTAGATTTAAAGTTAAAATGTTTCTAAAAAAGAAAATAATATTAATGTTTTAAAAATTGTGATGACACACTTTATAAATTAACTATCTTATAGCCTTGTTGTTTTCACTTACCAGCTAAGATTATCATTTCCTCAGCATCTCAGGGGATGCCTATGAACTTTTTTTTTTTTTTGCAGTGCTGGGGATTTAACCCAGGGCCTTGTGTTTGGGAGGCAAGCACTCTACCAACTGAGTTCTATCCCCAGCCCCTATGAATCTTTAAGACTCTATGTGTTATTGGAAATTTCTATGCTTTAAAATTTCCTTGAAATTTCTGAAGGTATCTTCATCATTTTTCAACTTTCAAGCTTATGTTATAAATGAGGTAAAGCCAGGTATTTCTAAATATGCTATAAGTCTTATAATAAAATATATATTCATCAGAATTTGTTGATTTTCTTATCTTTATGATTTGTTTTCATTCACCTTAAATGAAGGAAAAATGTAATAAACCATGATTATTTTAATTGGATTTTAGTCCTAAAGATAAAATTGAATACACATTGACATTTGTACTCATATTCATATATATGAATATATGCATATATATACATATATACATATCCCAATATTTTAAATTCTAAATGTTTTAACTAAACTTAAGGAGAAAAATGAGTTGCTTAAAAAAACTCACAAACCAACTGATTAAATTTAACTTGGTATTTAGGAATTGCTTAACCAAGGAAATAGTGAGTTTATTTTATTTTATTTTTTTAGATTATAATAATAACATATATTGGCTACTAATACATAAGTACATTATATAACAGTAATATTTAATTTTTATTTTTTAAAAAATTTTTTCATGCATGTATATAGGGTAATACTGACTGTTCTAATCTACCATCCTTCCCTTCCCCAACCATCCCGTCCCTCTCTACCCACCCCTTTCCCTCTCTACAATCCAAAGTATTGTCATTCTTCCCTACCCACCCCCCACAATAGATCAGCATATGCTCATCAGAGAAAACAGTCAGCCTTTGGTTTTTGGGGATTGACTTATTTCACTTAGCATGATCTTCTCCAGTTCCATCCATTTACCTGCAAATGCCATAATTTTATTCCTCTTTAAGGCTGAGAATTATCCCATTTTGTATATAGATACATTTTCTTTATCTATTCATCTGTTGAAGGGCATCTAGGTTGGTTCCATAGTTTTACCATCATGAATTGAGCTGCTATAAACATTGATGTGCTGCATCACTGTAGTATGCTGATTTTAAGTCCTTTGAGTATAAACCGAGGAGTGGGATAGCTTGGTCAAATGGTGGTTCCATTCCAGGTTTTCTTAGGAATCTCCATATTGCTTTAAAAAGTGATTGCACCAATCTGCAATCCCACCAACAATGTATGAGTGTACCTTTTTCCCCACATCCTCGCCAACACTTATTATTACTTGTATATTTAATAATTGCCATTCTGACTGGAGTGAGATGAAATCTTAGAGCAGTTTTGATTTGCATTTTTCTAATTGTTTTCTTATGTTTGTTGAATAATGAATTTATATAACTGTATTTTACTTTATTTTCATCACATTTGTATATATTCCATTTGATATCTATATAGACATGGTCAATGAGCATTTCACAATGTCTCCTTACCTCTTTCTTTAAATCCCTTTGTGGTTTATATTAGAGTTGTTATTCTTGGTAGAAACTCTTTGAGTTGCTTATGTAAAACTGAGTCCATTTAGAGTGAGTCTTTGCAAGGTATTTCAAACAGATTTGAGTTTGAATTAATTAGGTGATTTGTTATAAAAATTACCCATTGAAAAAGCAGAATGGGAACATTATGGTAACAACTGATCAGAGATGAAGACTGTAGCCACAACTGAGCTGGGGGAAGAAGAGGGAAAATAGGTTTCCATAAACCCAGAAATGAGAGAACTGATGTTCGGAACATTAAGGAAAAATGCAGAAGCTGCACTTGATGTCTCTGAAGTTCATCCTGGCAGATGGAGGTTTAAGCCAATGGCGATTTCTGTCACCAAATAATTTGGTCTATCTCTGAGTAAATATATTATCTTATTTCTCCATTTGGAAAAGTTTTACCTTTACAGCCCATTCCCAAGCTTAGCTTAGTAAGTCTAGTGTTATTTACATTAAAAATACCTTCCCTTTAAAAATATTTCTGTATTATAAATTCCCAAAGTCAAAGAAAACATTTGTATATATTGCTATAGTCTAAACCTTGTGTTTTTAATAGCTGTGAAAATTACCTGAGAAAAATAACAAGTTAAAAGAGGAAAGATTTATTTTGACTCACAGTTTCGGGGGCTTCTGTCCATGGTTAACTGTCCCCATTGCTCTGGGCCTGAGATGAGGCTGAATACCATGACAGAGGTCATAGCACAGGAATGCTGTATGCTTCATGGCAGCAGAAAAGCAGGAGATGGGGGTGGATCAGGGACCACATGTGGTCCCCAGGGACCCACTGTGTTCATGAGAAACCACTTCCTACATTTCCATCACCTCCCTACAGTGCATTCAGCTATCAATGGGTTACTTTACTTATTTAAGGGCCCTTATGATCAATCATTCCTGAAATGTCCTCCTCTTATTATTGGTGTATTGTAGATCAAGCCCTCCATGAGCGTTTGGTGTCCTTTGTGATCCAAACCATAACAGACCTGGAAAGTCCCCACAGGTCCATGTGTTAAAGGCTTGAACCCCAAGCTTGGTTCAATAGGGAACCTAGTGGAAGGTTTCAGGTAATTGGGGGTGTGCCCTTGGAGGGGATAGTGCATTCCCAACCCCTTCTGCTTTGTACATCATTCTCAGTCATAAGGCAAACATTTTTTCACCGTGATGGGCTCCAACCTTGTTGCGTTATCATGGGTCCAAAGAGATAAGGCCAATCAATAATGGATTGAAAATTCCAGCACTGTGAGACAAAACACATCTTTTTTCTTTGAGTTGATTTTTTCAGGTATTTCTCACAGTAACAGAAGGTGAGTTACATATATGAATCATTGAATTGTTTAGTTTCACAATATTCACACATTTCTTGTTACCTAGATCTGAAAATGCAAAAGGTTAGTTTCAAATACATATGTTTAATAAAATAAGGCATGACTATTTCAATTAGTAGAAGAATCTGGATAAATTACTTTTTTCCAGGAAAAAAAATAATTGACTTATGTAGCAAATATGTTTGCAGAGATTTATTTGCTTATTTTATTACAGTTGTCCTTACAGTAAAATTCTATTCGATGTTTTCAAAATTCAGTCTATGTAGATCTTGTAAATGTGACTTCAACTCCCTATATTTGGAAATGGAGAATTTCCAGGAGGTAGTTCACCGATGTTTCCTATTTATTTTACAAGTAATTTGTTCAACTATTGGTATATAATCCATTCAAGTAAATAATTAAAACTTAAATTTTGTGTTTGACTCCTAAGAAAAAAAATTCTCCTCTTTGACATCTAAACTAGAAATATGAGCTGATTCAGGAAATAAAGCATTTGAATGCCATGTTTAATAACACATGGTGCTGAAGACCGAGTTCAAAAAGGAAGCAAAGAGATCAAATAGGAGGAGAAAAGAGAGTCCAGGTTCAGAGGATGCCTGCTCTATTCCTTGGTTTTTTAATGTTATTTCATTGCATAAATACTATTTCAGCTTAAACTAATTTGGATTGAGTTTTTAGTTATTTGTGATTAAAATGATCCATATTAATTAAGTGGAATATATGCCTCATGAAGGATACTATTTTTATATACTTAATCATTGATGTATCCAAAATGTCAAGAGCAGTTTCCAATACACACTAGAAATTCAATAGTTATTTTTGGAAGAAGGGACTTTTAAAATTGAATTTTATGCATGAGAAGTTTGATTTTATAGACTACATAATAATAATTAGTTAAACACTATCATGTAAGTTTTTTAATTTTCAGACATTTCTAAATAGTCTTCTTAAAGGAAAAGGAAATATCCCTTGCATGTTTTAATTGATTTTTATCTTTCTTGTTCTAGCTTTTATTGTGTTGGAGCTTCAAAGTGAACAGCAGGATTTGAATAAAAATACTTCACTTTGACAACTGATTAAAATTATTTATATCATGGCATTGTTCAGTACATTGTAATTAATTACATTTTCACTTCATTATGATAAAGAGCTTTTAATATCTTTTCAAGTATCTCTGGGTATCATTAGGTTCCAGAATTTGGGATTATTAACGGCTACACTTGACACCATCGTCTTTCATCTACTGATGGTCCCACAATGGCTGCCCCACTTTATTTCATTAAGTCATTGTTATCAGTGACAGAATGACTTCCTCAACCATACAGGAAGCAAAAAATATATATATTTGTGCCCTATTCTCTCTCTCTCTTCACTTTCAAGCATTAGGACCTCTTGAGGAAATAGAAAGTTATCCCTCTCTTATTTTTTAGATCGCATTAGAAGTAGAATGTTTAACTCCCACAGGGTCATCAATTATATTCTATAATTTGTACAATTCCATGAGAAATTTGACTTATCATTTAATCATGAAGACCCCTTCAATAAGCACTTTTAAATACAGTAGAAAATATGGATAGTTCTCCAAAAATTAAAAATTCTTATGTCAAATTTGACATGAATTTTCACATTTGTGATCTTATTTTATTTTCACATTTAAATCATGTCTGTGGGGACCAGAATGTAGGTTTTTATATCAGTGCCTTGATTTGAATGAGTTTTAAGTTTATATATTTTTTAAGATACTGTTAACTAAGAAATCAACCTTTCTACAATACTCTTTTAAATAATCTACACTATATATTCTGATTTCACCGGATGTTGTGGAAGAGTTTTTATTTCCTACAAGTTCCCATATTGAATTTAGTTGTCATAACTCCTTAATCTATTCCTACATTTGACAATTCCTTAGTTTTTCCTTGTCTTTCATGACACAGAAATTTTTGAACAGCCCTGGTTAGTTATTTGTGAGAAGACTATTGGATGTTTCCTCATGACTACATCAGTCTTATCCATTTGGTGACAATTACCACAGAAATGATGTGCTGTTCTCTGTGCACCATATTGGGATGCATGATGTCAGTAGGTGTCAAAGTTAATGTTGAAATGATCTCTTGATTAAGATGATGTATTCCAGAATCGTCCACTATAATGTCATGATTTTTACCGACGAGATTACTGGATACCTATGAGGACACAATTTGAGGTTATGTAAACATTGTTTCTGATTAAAAATTGTCCTAACAACAATTGAAAACATCTTTGTGTATAGCTTTTTGGATTAGAGAAAGATATGAATCATATCCCTAAATAAAGCCCTTTTCTTGTATGTCTCACCTCAGGTAGAACATTATAATGAAGCCGTAGAAAGTCAGCCTGTAAGCTTGGCAAGGTCATATCTCTGTCCTTGGAGACTTGCACATGTGTAAGTGTCTAACTACAGGGTTTGCCAAGATTCCAGCTAGACCTGGCCTGCCGTGTTGTACAGACCAAGGAACTTCTAGAGTTAGATGGCTTCTGGGTGTGTATTGGACATCCACTTTGAGGTATTCTTAACAATATTTTTTCCAAGGGAGAAACACGAAAATTACCTTTATAAACAAGAACTTATGTCCATCAATCCTCCTTTCATATGAAAGTCATTTCTGACTCCTTCAAGCTAGTTGAAACGTTCTGGATAAGATTTGGATGGAAAAATTTAGAGTTATTTGTTGCTTCTGGAATGTTTTTCAAATGCTAAATAAGCACACCTGGAGTGGGATTCCCTTCCAGATTAAAGTGCTTGGATGTCTCACTAGTTTCCTCTGGGGTCTGGAATAAATGCACATGTCCAGCATATTACTTACTTATAGGGAGGAATATGGAAGGAAATTACAGGAAATGCAGCCACATCATTGGAATCTAGCTCCACAGTCTCCACCACTGTGGGTTACTTTGTCTGCAGAATCTACCTTCTTTCTCTTCTGTATAAGATTTACGCCTTACTGTCACCAAGAACCTCAGCAGCATGATTTTGTGCACAATCAATTAAATTTGAAAGAAACTATTCTAGAATAGCTGAATTTCCAAAGCAGATACCTTCTTGGTTCCATATAAGTCAGTGTATCTTTTGTACGGATGTATGGAAGATAAAGCTCCACTTTTATGAGCAAGTTTTCACACCTCAATTCTTATTCATCCTTTGCTGTTTCTGACAACTTTACAGTTCCCCACTCACACCCCTCCTCCTGCTTATGGGTAACAAGAACTGTCAATCCCTCCCTGGTGAGGCCATCTAGTCTGTCTTTTCTCTCTATCCCTGTGGCGATGATCTGTCTTCCAGCCACTGTCCACCTCTCATGTCCTCTCTCTCCTGCAGCATCCCTCCACTCTCTGTGTGCACTTCCTCTGAGACCCCACAGCAGGACCACAGTGTCCCTGCCCCTGCTGCTTCACCTACAAAGTCATTTGAAACCGAGCATCTTGCCCCTTCTCCCTGGCCCCCTGGTTCCTCAGATGTTCCTTTCCTTTCCTCTTCCTCGCTGCCTCTCCCCCAGCCCTCTCCCAACCTTGTGCAAGGGTTGCTTTCACTCAATTCATAAACATGTTACTGTCCATGTCCCCTTATAAATCATTCCTTTGTATCATAAATTTCCTCCCTGGAGCCATTGTTTCCTCACTGTCCTTTCCATTTTCTCCCCCTGACATCAATTATTCTGAACCATTTCCTTTTTCTCAGATAATCCTTTCATGCACCAATTCCCTTAAACATGACATTCATCTTTAGAGAAATCACCCCGCCTCTGCCTTCCAGATGCACTTCTCCCCGCCAAGAACCCTGGGAACAGGTGTCCTCGTCACTGTCAGGCTTTGCCTGGCTCCACAGGAACTGGTGGGTGTTTCTGTAGCATCTGCAAACACCTGACTAGAGCCCTCGTTTCTGTAATTGAAAGTGTTCCTCTCTCTTATTTTCTTCTCTCTAGCCTTAGGTTTGTCATCTTTGCAGCACCCCTACCCAGTGTCACGCAAGACCTCAGGAAGAACTAGCGTCATGCTTATAAATAAATAAATGAACATATCCTGAACAAACGAGGAAGACGAGTCAACCCTGATGTGGCTGCTCTGTTGTCTCTTATCCTCTGAAAACTTGGCCATGTCTTCAGCCTATATAACACCAGAGGAAGAGCAAAAAATAGGGCAAGTTCATTAATAATTACTTGCAGAAAAAATACATTAGATTTATAAATGTTAGTTAGGTTTCAATTGATAAACAAAGATCAGGATCAGGTCATAAGCTGTTTGGAAGAAGGTAGAATTTCTTATGGTTATTTTACGTGCTTCCCAAATGCCACAAGTATAAATTAAATGGAAAACAATTGTGTAATAATAGACTCTTACCATTGGTCAGGCAAGGTATGGAAATAAAGTGTGGTATCCGAAAATGGAATTATATTTTTAGAAAATACTATTATTTGAGTGTATTGATTATCTGAAACAACTCATTCTAGACACCAGAATATCTGATCTTGTTGGGGAAGAGACATAGTACCCATATGCACATACAAGCATGCGTATATACACATGTGTATGCTGCCTCCAGGGAGTTGTTTTAACTTGAATATATAAATATTTGCAAGAATTTGTTGCAAATCCTTAGTACACGTTCTAAAGTGAGAGTTAAATTTTTAAGTATGGGATGTAGATGCCATAAACATAAAAACACACTATAACTATTGCTGTCCTCATCCATGTAAAATAGACACCTGTAGTTCTTCAGTACTGGTATCCAACGACAGCTTCTTCAATGGCTTAATTAAAAGGATGATATTATACCACCTGTCCCAAATTCCTGTTATCTTGCCTCCCAGTTATGATCCTCTTTAACTGTGTTTCTTCATCTAACCCTACTTTCAATATGCCCATTTACTTAATCTCCCCAATTTCTCCCACTCCATTGAGAGATGAAGTAATATTTTATTAAGTTAATTGTTGTCCCATATTCTTTGCCATCTGCATCAGTGGATGCTCCAAATTGGCAACAGGAACACTCTGACTAAATCTGTGGACGATGCTGGCCAAGGCCTAAGAATCTGACTCAAGGTTGGTGCCTATCATCCCACAGGAACTTCCAGCGGGAGCACTGTGTCTGTCCATTGGCATTCTCCCCCATTTTCTCAGTGAGAACACATTCCTAGTAGAAGCTGCGTTATTCCCCCACATACTTTATCTTGTGATATCTCTAATCTCTCTGTGCTGTACTCCTGACACAGGTCCCAAGAGGAGATGTGATTTAAGAAAAGTTTGCTGTGAACTGAAATATTACAAACAAAATATGTAGCCCTTCCCTCCCTGACATTGTCTATATCATTTATAAAATACATTTATATTTATACACTATGTACAAACAGTTTTTCAGAAAGTTTCAAACAATATCATGTTTTCTCAGATAGAATTGAATAATGATTAGGTCTCTACTGTTGAGAGCAGTTCAGTGCAATTGAATTACCTGCCGTCTGTGCTGCCAAACAGCAGCTGCTAGGGGTCATACTATTCACATGCCTCAGGTCCATGAATGGGAGACCTGTGACAGGTGGGTGTTTATGTAACACACTCACACACACATATACACACAGCACTTCATACCCTACATATCCTGCATGCTGTGCATGATAACACCAAATTCAGATATATCATTTTGGTCTACTACTAACTGGCAGAATTAAAATTAGAAGCCAACATGCTAAGCTCTAGAAAGTTCTATGATTTTTTATTTTGTTTTGTTTTAAGATATAAGTTAGAACCAGAAGTAATCCTCACAGGAACTATTCAAGTATCCAGGTAAAATGAAAAGAGCAAAATCTTGTTTCAAATGATAATAAAAATCATCTACAAGTCTAGAAGATTTTTCTTGAGAAAGCTAGAATCAACTGAATTTTCAGTCACAGGTAGTTTCCTGAGCTAAAACCGGGTGGGGTAAAGGATATCCATAATTTCAACCAGACAGCAAAATATAATCAAAGATACAAAATGAGGAATAGGAGGTGCTTTATACATAGTTGGTTAAGGAATAATGTGTTACTTATCTGAGGTGAGGCATAAGTCATAGTATACTGTGGAAATATGCACTTAACAACACTTAATAATTTCCCACTGAGAAGTAAATCCCTTGTCAGTGGGGGACTGAAACCCCAAATTTTCCATCTTTTATTAAATTTCTACTAGCTTCAGGAATGAGGCTATGTGATGTTTTATATATATATATACACACACATATATATGTATATATATATACACACACATATATATGTATATATACATATATATTATATATAATGTACATTATCTTTCTGTATAATGTATTATGACTACTTTTAAAATAACTTCCAAGATAATTTATAGTGGAGTAAACCTAATTAAAGAAATGTATTCATTTTGTTATTTTATATTGTGTTGTGCTGTTAATTGTTTCAACTTTGCAATTTAGATAGATGAGTATAAATGTCCCTGGGGACATTTAATCTAGCCATCAGTTCTTATCTGGGATAAGGCTTCAGTCACTGTGTATAACGTATCTAAGAGACTTAATTTCTTTACCATCATCAAATTGGATCAATAATACCTCTCAGGGTTTGCAGAATCATGCTGTCACACATCAAAGAGAAGCTCAGCCTTCCCCACAAACTCAACCATGGATAGTTCCTTTCCCCTCTGATGGGGTTCTAAATATAATTGCATAAACCAAGGGTATGATTGTTCAGAGAACCAAAGTTCAATGTCCACCTGAAAAAGCTAGATTAAGGAATTATGATTTAATGTTATGATTTTTATTAGGCTTTGAAGGAACTATACAGTTGACAAATGTTAAGAACAAGCAAGTACATGTGAGCTTATGAATGTGTGCATTTGGCAGGGGTGCTTAGGACTCTGGCTGCATCTGCATAATGAGACAAGTAAAGAGAAAGATCTATTCAGGGATGGCTAGGTCAAGGGCCAGGGCAAATGGTGATGCATTCAGTGTCCTACATGTCAAAACTGAAATTTTCCTTGAAGCTTATTTCTGAGTAGTGGAGGAGCTACTCTGAGCAATCCTCCTGTCACTGTTTACTTCCAGGAGAGTTCCCACACAGAAGTCACTAACTATAGGACTTAAATAGTTCCGTCCCAGTCTTGTTGTGGGATGCTCCTCAGATCCTCCTCCTTGGAGGGAATCTATTTTCTACCTGTTTCAGTGGCTATTCCTTTTGCTGGCTCTGATGGTGGTACACTTGCACACTCCAGGAAACAGGATGAATGCCAAGCAGTATGAAAATGAACCTGGTATTCATGAGTGTCCCATGCATACCTTCCTATTTGTGCTGCAGAGGTGCATCTTTCTTCTTCCTCCATAACACAGTAGTTGAATGTGGCAGGTTGCTTCCAAAAGAATTAAATTGAAGGATTTGCATTTGCATCCAGATGTGCTTAAGTTTTGCATTAGATAAATTTTATTTCTTCAGTCTTTTTCTGAACATTAGAAATGTCATCACCTTTGAAAAGGTCACATTGACTTTAAATTAGTCAAGAAATTTTAAAAAATGCTCCAGAGTGTCTTTTTAAAACTATACTTGTCTCCTAAAATTTTAAAACACTTATAAAATGAATGTAATTTGATGAGATGGATGTTTTTTCTCTATTTGGATGCTCATATTAAGAAAATAAGTTGCATATTCTCAAAATTTGCAGTGTATTTGATCTGTCAGGTTCTTTAACTTCTTAAAATGGTTATACATTCTCAATAACATAGAAACACAATTTAAGTCTTCTCTCACATCTTCATTTAAGTGAGCACAACTATTATTATTTGCAATATACTAAAATAAACACCTTCCATTAACATGTTTGCTAAAGATTTTCTTCATTTACTGAGTCTAATTCATGCTTTCTGCAAGATTTTGCATGCTGGGGATTGAACTCAGGGCCTCATGCTTGCCAAGCAAGCACTCTACCAACTGAGCCCAAGATTTCTTGATAAAACATCCCCTGAAGAGCTTTGTCGGTTAATTTCTTTGTTTTTAAATTTATTTTGATTCATTGTACACAATGGAGTACAGCTGTTGTTTCTCTGGTTGTACACAAAATAGAGTCACACCATCTGTGCATTCATACTTGTACACAGGGCATGTCCATCTTATTCTGTTATTATTCTTACCCCCAACTCCAAACCCACCCCCCCTTCCCTCTATGCTATCTAACCTTCCTCCATTCTTGCCTCCCTTCCACACTGCATTATGCATCATCATTCACTTATCAGAGATATCATTTGGCCTTTGGATTTTGGGGATTGGTTAATCTCACTTAACATGACAGTCTCCAACATCATCCATTTACCTGCAAATGCCATAATTTTATTCTTCTTTATGGCTGAGTAATATTTCATTGTGTATACATACCACAGTTTCTTTATCCATTCATCTATTGAAGCTAGATTGGTTCCACAATCTAGCTATTTTGAGTTGAACAGTTATGAACATTGATGTGGCTACATCACTGTAGTATGCTGATTTTAAGTCCACTGGGTATAGGCCAAGGAGTGGGATAGCTGGGTCAAATGGTGGATCCATTCCTAGTTTTCTAAGGAATCTCCACACTACTTTCCAGAACGGTTGCACTAACTTGCAACCCCACCAGCAATGTATGAGTGTACCCTTTTCTACACATCCTCACCAACACCTGTTGTGGCCTGTATTCTTAATAAACTTCAGATGGAGCACTAATTTCCAGAATCTACAAAGTACTCAAAAATCTTTACACCAAGAATACTAATAACCCAATCAGTAAATGGACCAAGGAAATGAACAGACACTTTACAGAAGAAGATCTACAAGCAATCAACAGATATAAGAAAAAATGTTCACCATCCCTAGTAATAAGAGAAATTCAAATCAAAACCACCTTAAAATCTCATCTCACCCCAATTAGAATGCCTTTTATTAAGAATACAGGTTAATTTCTTAATGTCTTGGTTTCTGTTCAAAACAAATGTACTGTGTCTTGGAATAATTGTTGTCCTTTTTAAAGAATCAATATTTGTATAGATCATATAAATATTATATGTGTATCATAAGGTGATTTCATGTACAAGTTAGTTTAGACTTCTTTTCACATGTGCTTTTCTTATGAGAACTTTATTTTCACATTATGAAATGAGCAATTTTGTTCTAAAACTTGGAGTGGCTTTTCTTGTCTATGTTCTAAAGTAGAAAGATTTTCAGAGAAGCTGCATCTGAATAAAAGAAGACCTACCCTGTTCACAGTGAACTGTGATTTTATAAATACACTTATCATTACATATAAACAGCAATTTTATCTTTTTATTGTCTCTTGTTTAAATGAAGGTCTCCACTATCTTTTCCTATCACATTAGAACTTGAATTATGGATTTGATACAATTTTTTTTTTTGGTGGGGAGGGTGCTGGGTATTGAACCCAGGACCTTGTGCTTGAGAGGCAAGCACTCTACCAACTGAGCTATATCCCCAGCCCTGACACAATTTTACTCGTGGGTTCCTCCTAATTCTGACTGATAGAAAACATGAAGACAGTGTGGGGAACTGCTGAGTGCCTATATTCTCTGGCACCTGAGAGAACTGAGCTTGCCATGGAAACCAGAAAGGAAAGAGAAGGTGCTAAGTGGCATTCTTTCCCGTTGTGTTTGTATTTCATGGTAGGATGCTGAAGAAGAATACAGGTGGTACCCAACGTATAATTCTTCAGCTTCAGGATTGTGCAGAAGTGTTATGCATTTGGTAGAAACTACTTCATATTTGAATTTTGGTCCTTTTTAGACCATTGATGTACAGTTCAATCTCTTCCTATGGTGCTGGGCATTGGCAGTCAGCGGCAGCTCTCAACCTGACAGTCAAAATTTCATCAAATAAGATGAACTATTAAAATAAACTAATACTTGGATAATTTTAGCTAGAATAGTGAGAAAGGAAAACAATGGAAACTCAATGGAAAAGCATCAAATAAAATTATTTAAAGTATAATAATTCCAACACAAATAAGTAACTTCCTTGCATTTCATACCTAATTCATATTTTATGGTAGAATTTTAAAAGTTGTGTAGTATGTTATTTTAGCAATGTTTTAACATTGCAATAAGTTGTTTTCATTACTTCTAAAATTGTAATGAGCCATTTTCTAGTAATATATTTCTGCAGTAAACTATCATCTCTATGGGGAATTTCAGAACTATAAACAATTGGTCCTAATTTATATATTTTTCTAGAAAGTGTAAGGTAAACATTTTGTGGTACATCAGAATATTGAAAACATTCAAGGGTTGATTAGACAATTTTGGAAATTTTTTTATTTAGTGTGTATATTTTTATTTGTATGGACATTTGGTTATATAGAAATGTTTTCATACTATTTAATGTAAATATTTTTCTTGCAATGTCTCCATCTGTTAATTTCATTTCTGAAAATATTTGCTTTTACAAACTCAGGAATATTTTTTTTCTATTTTGCTAATATTTCATATTTTGCATAAGGGAAATATTAGCAATATTCAGTTTGGAAATTTCAGTTTAAAAAAAAAAACTAACTTTTTTCCCTTCTCAGTTTTTCAGTAGGTAACAGAAAGAATGAAGTAAGGAGAAAGTCTAGAAGATAAAAAGTTCAAGAGAGTAATATTTACAAATTGTGAGATATAATGATTTTTATAGTATTTGTTAAATTAAACTCACTTCTGGTTTACATTTAGAACCTAAAAATAGACACAGTTGTTGATAATGTTATTGATGAGAAGGTTGTAAAATTAGCATTTCAGTAACACAGCCACATCAATGTTTATAGCAGCTCAATTCACAATAGCTAGACTGTGGAACCAACCTAGATGCCCTTCAACAGATAATGGATAAAGAAACTGTGGTATATATACACAATGGAATATTATTCAGCCATAAAGAAGAACAATATTATGGCATTTTCAGATAAATAGATGGAATTGGTGAATATCATGCTAAGTGAAATAAGCCAATCCCAAAAAACAAAGGCTGAATGTTTTCCCTGATAAGTGGATGATGATACAGAATCTGGTTGAGGGGAATGTGGGGGGAGAGAGAGAAATGGAGGATCTTTAGGTTATGTAGAGGGAAATGAGAGGGGGAGGGGTTGAGGGTATGATAAATTGTGGAATGAGAGATCATTACCCTATGTACATGTGTGATGAACAAGAATGATATGAATGTACATCATTCACAATCACAGAAATGAAAATTTTTACCCCATGTGTATACAATAAATCAAAATGAAGTCTGTAGAAATAAAAATTAAAAAAAGAAAAGAAAAGGAGCCATCACTCAATTAACATTAATTGGAAATTGACAAGTCAATATCTTCTTAGAATTGTCATTGATTCCAAAAAAACACTGAAAGGTAAGTTGCCCTAAATGGCTTTATCCAGTTTTCAGATAAAGGGTCTATTTGTTAGGTTTATTTAAAAGTCTTTTGCATTCATGAAGGTGATTCTCAATAACTCTATAGGAGAAAGGTGAGGACTTGGGAAGTTTAAGGTGCATTTTTTGTGGAAGGAGGAGAGGCTTAGAAGATGTGTGTGTATTGCATCCAGATCCATTTCTGTTATCTGTGTGCAAAGGCAACTCGATTCCCCTTAGCTTTGGTCAAATGGAGGTGTCAACAGTAACTAACCTGCAAGCTTGGCTTTGCTGTTGAGGAGTTCGGCTACATGCATGTGGAGTGTGCATGCCCACTAACAGGCTTATTCTTATGAGGAAGGGCTGCTTGGGGGAAACTAAAATGGCCTTACACAAAAAATGAGCTCATGATATTGGGTATAACGGACCGGAGTTTGCCAGAATCAGATAATTGAAACCAAGAATGCGTATACCCTTTCATACCAATGTCACAGTTACAATAGAAAAACAGTTGTTCTTCCCCACATAATAGGGTGAAGCAGAGAAATCCAATTAAATGAATACACTTTCTATTTTATAAGATATATTTAGAATCACAAATATCAATACATTAGTAATTTACAGTTATTCATTATCTTTCATTTGATTCAAAAATTGGAAGAAGTAAAAAAAACAAGGAATGAATAAAAAATTGTTTACTAGATTTTCAGAGGTGCATTTTCTTGTTGCCCACAGGGAGGTAGGTCATCAACACAGACTCTATTTCAACATGCATCACCCTCCAAGTGACATCCACTGACATCTGCTTTCTCCCTCACCTTTTACTCTTACTTGAAACAGCATGCATACATGTGAAAGTCAAAATTGGGTTTTAAGGAAATAAGCTGGAGTGTTGGCAGATTTTTTTTGGAAAAATACACTGACTCATTATTCCATTTATTATTATCAGGCAAGAAATCAGTTCTCCCTGAATGCCTGAATTTTTCTCTGGGACTGTCTAGTTATTTACATCAGAAAGAATTTGGAGAACTGCTTTACCACTTTCATATCAAAATTTCAATCTTCAACAAGGCAAAGTAAGTAACTTAAGGTGCCTATATTTGCACAGCCCTCCAAGTTTTGGGGTGCCAAGGTTAAGCAACAGAGAAAGAAATGATATTCTGAAACAGTGTTGTTAAAATTCATAGCATTGGCTAATGTAAATATTATTTACACTAAATATTATTTACGTGGCTTCATGGATGAGCTATACAAAGATCTAGCTTATTTCCATGGCATGAGAACACAGCTGGGCAGCCACGTGCTCCCCCATGGAATCACTACAGCTCTGCGGTTTGGTGACGAGGCAGGAGGTTGGATTCTCAGTGGCAAGAGCTGTGATTGGGAGCTAGATGAAATCCGACGATGTAATCACATTATACTCATTGTATTTCAGTTATATATATTATCCTTTTAAAGTCTATTTACATATATAATTTCATTATAGTTACTCATATTTACACTGTGGCACCATTGATATAATGGCAGAAATTCTTTAAATATTAATTCATTGGCCATTTGGAAATGTCAGGAGAGTGTTCTCTAAGGATATGGCATTGTAAAGAAGGGGGTTTTAAAGAAGGGGAGGTGAGAGGCTGTCAGAAATACAGTCTCCATGTGGTAAGAAATGAAGCAAGTTGGTGAGACTTACAGAAGCACCACCCATTTGGGCTCCCGGGGGCAGGTGAGGCCACATCATGACACCTGGCATTTCCACGCACTATTAGAACTTAATTATTGACAAAGTACAGCATCAGCACTTGACGCTGCTTGCCTTGTTAGAGAATACTTACCAGGTGCCCTGGCACTTTAAAAATCCTCTCTGTCCCCATGCGACCTCGGTTAGAGGCCAAGAGGCAAATCTACAATAACTCATTCACTTTTCAACGAAAACTTATTTACAACCTCTTCTAGGCTGTCACCGTGCTCAGGTGAGAGGGCCAATGGCGAGGAAGGCAGGAAAGAGCTCTGCTCTCAAGGGACAGGAGGGATATAATAAAATGTTTTTATTTCTCCTTGACACTTGACAGAATTCTAATCGAAGCCTCTGGTTCCTTTTTGGAAGTCTGTGCTCAGGGATATCGAGATGACAGTGTGACTAAATGCAGCCTTAGAAAGGATTTCTTTTCAATTCCACTATTTTGTTCTCATATATTTCATAGACCAAGTATGCCAAGTGTTTGCTCTGTTATTTACTGAATTCAGGACCAGTCTTTATTATGTAACGACAAAGAGCCAGCATGTTCTTGTGGCTTCACTAAAACATAACCTCATACTTGGAACACACCCTTTTACCCACCTGCAGATACATATGAGTACACATGTTCAAGGTCAAATATAGAGCAAGTAATAAGAAGGACAACTTCAACAACAAAGTGCAATTTTATCATTTCTACTTGGAAAGAGGAGGACATCTTCAAAATGAAATGCAGTGTTATAGAGTTTGGATCTCCAAAGTTCCCCAAAGCCTTGGTCTCCAGTTCAGCTTTGCTCCAGGCAGGGCTTTTGGAAAATGGGTTCATAGTTGAACAGAATGGACGATGGTGGGGGGTCAAACTGTAAAAGGAGGGAAGGGCACATCTTATCCCCAGACCCTTCCTCTCCTCTCCTTTTTCTCCCTCTTTCTTTCCCAGGCCCAGAAACAATGGAGTCAGCTGACAATAGGCTGAAATCTGAAACCTTAAGACATTCAGTTGTTTCTCTCAGATACTCTGATGCGTTAAAAAAACAAGCCAACAAAATATCCATTTATTTATTTGGGTCCATAATGTTTGTTTTCCCCATCACTTTCCTAAAAAAACACTTAATATGCTTACTTTCATCATCTGTTAAGTTACATCTTAAATGCCCATGTTGTGGAAATAGCAACTGTATTTAGTATAAAGTTACCAAAAAAAGTTCTTTGGTAACATGGACAGCAATATAAGTAGGAATTTTGTTTAGTCAAGAAAAAGCAGCAGGGTGTGATGGTGGAAGCCTGGGAGGCTGAGGCAGGAGGATCACAAGTTCAAATTCAGCCTTAGACCCTATATCAAAATAAAAAAGTAAAAAGGGCTGGGGAGGCAGCTCGAGTGCTTAAGTGCCTCTGTATTCAATCATTGGTACAAAAAAAAGCAATTTTTCTTGAAATATTGGTCACAATTCTGTATGTCCTGACAACGCCCACCCCCAACATTCTCACTTAGCACTACTCCTAATCTCTCACCAACTCACTGAAAATATTTATATATTTTAATAAATAAAACGTTGATGAAAAAACAAATACCACTATTTCTTGAAATTAGATAGATTTGTTCATTATAGAGCAAAACTCGATATGATTTCTCTGATGATTGTCTTACTCCCAAGGAGTTGCCTTTTTTTTTCCTTTTTTGTACTCAGGGTTGAATCCAGGAATTCTATCCCCAATCCTTTTAAATTTTTGTTGTTGTTGTTTAAAGTTTGAGATGGGGTCTCATTAAGTTGCTGAGGCTGGCTCTGAACTTGTGATCCTCCTTCCTCAGCCTCCCCAGACACAGGGATTTACAGGCATATGCCATGACCCCTGTCCTGATTCTTCTTGTCATTTCAAGATGGAAAGAAATAGGTTGGCAATCTTTTCTGAGTTTAGCATATTTATAAAATATTGTTTTCAGATCATAGTTTGCATACAATACTTCACTTAAATTTTAATTGTTTATTTTTATAGCTAACTAAAATTTTGAACATGAGAAAATTATTTTTTACTTTTATTTTATTTTAAATTACATATTGCTTATCCATGAATGAGATATTAGAAAGAATAGGGAATTTGGGTAAAGTGCATTTTGTGCTGCTGGGTCTCAGGCTTACAGTGTTAGGTAAGCTGATTCAGGACTAACAATAGGGGCAGTCTAGGTAAATGTTGAAGAGGAATTCAAGATGACAAGCGGTCAATGAAAGCGCTTTTTAGAAAGGGGAAGCATCATAATTTATATGTGCTGTGAACAACAGGTTCTGCCAGCCCTCCCGAGATCTTTGTTAGGTCACTATCTTGTGGCCAGCGACTTGCTAAGTGGTAGGTAACAGTAGGCAGGATATCATGCTAAACTTTAGATCCAAGGACAGAGCTTCAATGTGGTAGTTCACACATATGTCAATAGTCAACTGATGTAATCAGGTAGCTATTCAGATAACATTTATTATTTCAGTGCTGAAAAGTCTTAAAATGCACACACACACACTCACCCACACATACCACACACATAGAATTCAGTGGAAAATACACTGCTAAATTATTAAAAATAAAAATGCTTTAAAAGCCTTTATTGTAAGTCTATGAAAAGAGATTAGATCAAATTTGATAATATGTGGTGCTTGAAAGATATTTATCTTTATGAGTATTACTAATAATCACTAATAATTATTAGTATTGAAATACCAATAATAATGATAGTGGCACAGGTTTGAAAAACACGTTTATAAAGAGATTCCATATCTATCATCTTATTTGAATGTCCTATAAATTCAAATTTTACACTGCTTCTCGTTCACCCAAAACATGGCTGGTTGAACAATGAAAAGGTTGACCAAGGCCACTCAGAACACAGGAGGCTGCGGGTAGCCGCCTGCCTACCTCTGGGAACAGCTCTCACTACAGAAGTTGATGGTGACTGAAAGACTAGTTTAAAGAAAGTGTAATGGTCCAGGCACTTTGATCCTTTCTTCACACCTCTGGGGACTTATCTTGGATGACTCCGAGCCATTTTTCCCTTGCTTCCCCTTAATATCAAAACATGCAGCTCTTTTATATTTATTATCCACTTTCACACGTGCTGTCTTCTCAAGTAAGGATGGTGGTTGATCTTGGCTGTCAACCTGACTGGATTGAGAGACCCCTAGACAGCTGGTGAAGCCCACCCCTGGGTGCATCTGTGAGGGTGTCTGCAGCGATGAGTGGCACATATCCAGTGAACTGAGGGGAAGGACCTGCTCCGAATGTGGGTGGCACCATCCAGCAGTCTGGGCCCAGATGGAGGAAAAGGGGGAAGAAGGGTGGCGTTCATATGCATGCCCTCTTGACCCTTTGCTTGCTTTTACTGCTGCCATGGTGTCAAAAAGATTGACCTCCACATTTTCAGTCTTTGAAGATGGACTTAAACCAGGGAATGTCCAGGCTTCCAGCTTTAGGCATGGATGCATTGTCAGTGCCTCTCATTCTGAGGCTCCAGGTTCATGGAACTGAGCAGCTACTGGTTGCCCTGGCTCTGCAGCCTCTGATCCTTAAGTCCACCTAATGAAAATCCAATAAAATCCACTGTGATAGTTTTATACATATGTGTGTGTGTGTGTATATACATATATATATGTACAAATATATGTAAATTTTATATATATATATACACTCACTGTGTTGGTTCTAATACTCTCAGAATTCTAACATGGTAAGTTGTAAGCTTATTGTAGGCACAGATGAAATACATTCCTGTATTAATATCCTACTAGAGTAATAATCATAGCAGTTTTTAAAGCCTATGAAAGAAGTGCACATTCACAGATATATCAGTTAATTTAACCCCTCCCCTACTTTCAAAGTTTCTCTGAAAAATATGATAGCAGACTAACACCACACTTTAGGTGACTAATGTTTGCCTATTTGACAATTGATCGATTCTGCTAAGTGTGTTAATGGTAATAAGATATATTTGTAGGGATGATATTTTCTAAATTATAGCAATGCTATTTTTTAAAATGAGGATGAAACCAAAATTCTACAGGGTATAAGTAAATGTATGATTTTATTTCAGGAAGCACAGCTTAAAGGATGAATGAAAATTGTGTGAGTGATCTCCCTGCTGTGTTTCAATAGAATCATGGCTCCAGCTGCCAGTTCCACACCAAATATTTTAGTCCTGAAAACCTATTGAAGATCAATGGATCCATGTGAGGAACATATTTTTCCTGCAGCACTCCTCCAGGATCTACCTCTATGGTTTATTTGTGATGATTAAATGTTTGTATGGAATTTCTAAGATGTTTGTTGGTTTTATTTATCTTCCCTCCGCCTAATGTGTTTACTGTGGGAATTATTTCTGATGGAGTTTTACAGTTAGCTATTAATTCTTACATGCTATTTTGTGATGTGCTTTCTTTTTAGTTTTCTTTTGTCAATGATCTTTTATTTTTGTTGCTTTAGATAATTGAGATAAGAATCATCCTTTTAAGTACTCTGGGATGTATCAAGATGCAATGCAAATGCTTGGAATAAATGCAATACCCTAATTTTTCCTTCTGATATATATCAATATATATATCAGAATATATATAGGTTATATATATAGTAACAGGTCAATAATATGACAAATGTCTTAGCCACATGTGCAGATAGGGGGCTGATCTCTCCATATGTGTTATAATAATAATAATAACAACAACAACAAGACAGTCAAAACAGTTTTCCAGATAATAAGGCCAAGTTGCTGGAGATCGAGGTGTTGGAAAAAGGAAAAGATATGCTCTTGTTTCTCCAGGTCTTCCTAGCCTGTGCATCCAAATGAGACCCTTTTCTTGTAGAAAACTGCTTATTGGTGGATTTGACCCTGTCTTCCCCTGCACATCACAGCTCATGGTGTTTAGAAGTCCCCTGGGGAATCTCAAATGTGTGTGACCAGAAGGGTACTGGAAGAGTCTCCAGGGCAGCAGGGATAGCTGCCATCTCTCTCCTTCTCTGATCCCTTTTGCTCTTTCTGGGCACATCCCACATTTCTATCCCAGACCAACTTTTCTCCTTAGTGCCAGGACTTCCTCTAGAAGGATTTCTCCTGGGTGACCCTACCTTGGAGCCCCTAGGGGTCCTAGGTACACAGTGTTCTGAGAGAAAATGAGGGGGACTCTTTCTTGGTAAAATATTGTAAAGAGATGATGGAGCAGTAGTCTTTATGCCCTGGCGATATGCTGCTTGTTATGTTCCTTTCTACTTCCCTTAGACAAACATGTCAGATACTAGGATCTGGGATTAGTCCATGTTCCAGACGCCATGAAGAGAAGGTCTTGGTCTGCAGTGAGCTTTCTCTGCTCCCGCCCCTGTCTTTATCATGCATTCTCTTCCTTGAGGCTTCTGTATCCTTTCAGAAATGACATTTTTGGATCAATATTGGTCTCAAATGCCCCAGTCACAACTACTCATACCCTAACTGTGATGTAACATGTACCCGTTCTCCTGTGATACATTGATCTGCATATCTGTTAATCAAAGAGCTAGTAAAATTTCCCTTTAAAAAGACTTTTTGCTGGATATAGTGGTGCACATCTACCTTCTGAGCAACTCAGCAGGCTAAACCAGGGCTGTCACAAATTCCAGACCAGTCACAGCAACTTAGTGAAATCTTATCTCAAAACAAAATTAAAAAGAACTAGAGATGTAGCTCAGTGGCAAAGTACCTCTGCCCAGTACTGCAAAATAAAAGAAAAAAAATGTTGTTTTTAAAGTGTTGATTCCTTAGAAAACTTGGAATGGATCCACCATTTGACCCTGCTATCCCACTCCTTGGCTTATACCCAAAGGACTTAAAATCAGATTGCCTCAGTGATGCAGCCACATCAATGTTCATAGCTGCTCAATTCACAATAGCTAGATTGTGGAATCAACCTAGATGCCCTTCAGTAGATGAATGGATAAAGAAACTGTGGTATATATACACGATGGAATATTACTCAGCCATAAAGAAGAATAAAATTATGACATTTGTAGGTAAATGGATGATGTTGGAAACTGTTATGCTAAGTGAGATCGGCCAATCCCAAAAATCCAAAAGCCGAATGGTCTCTCTGATAAATGAATGATGATGCATAATGTGGGGGGGAAAGATGGAAAGAATGGAGGAAAGATAGCTAGCATAGAGGGAAGGGAGGGGTGGGGGCAGGTGGGGAGTAAAATCAATAACAGAGTGTGTGACAGATATCATTGCCCTGTGTACATGCAAGAAAGCACAGATGGTGTGACTCTACTTTGTGTACAACCCTTGAAACAATAGCTGTACTCCATTTGTGTTCAATGAATCAATAAGTAAATAAAAAAAAAAAAAGTGTTCTCAGTGAAGTCTGTTCTGTAAATCAGAAAAGTGCACCCAAACTTGAAGTCACTTTTGCTCTGGTTCAATGATCAGTCACCAACCATGTACTTTGCTTCTTTAAGGTAGAGAGAATTAATAAAAATGGTAGTAACTTTTCTAGAAGAAAATATTTAAAGCACACTTTCTATTCAAAATAAAACATGGATAAATAGATTTCTTGAGACCCAGAAGAAAGGTAAATGGTCTACTGTTGAATTTTCTATTTCCAGCAGCACATATTGTTCAATGCGAGACTGGGAACTCAAGGAGACCATAGTTTATAACTCTGCTTTGCCACATAGCTATGAAGGAGATATGCAATTTCTCTTAGTACCTGTTTCTTACTTGCACACCACGTTTTTAAACCTAACCACCGAAGAAGGCCGGGTTTTAAGATGAGAGGACACAATGCCTGCAAACCAGGGAGTGCAGAACCAAGTGACAATATCCCAGAGGTAGAACATTGTCAGCGTGCATAGGTTCTCAGTAGCAGTGGTGGTAATAGTTGTAATTTCTTCTGAATGGCTAAACCGAGGAAACTGGCATTTTTTAACCGCCAAAATATTCCTAAGATATCACAGAAGCAGCAAACTGCCACAGTCTGTTTGGAACGCTATAACACAGCATGATAAATTGCATGGCTCATAAACAGCTGAAATTTACTTCTTGCTCTTCTGGAGGATGGGAAGTGTAAGTCAAGGTGCTGGCAAATTCAGTGTCTGATAAGGGCATCGCTCTGGTTCATAGGATGGCACTTTCTCACTGTGTTTTTACATGACTGAAGGGGCCAGCTGGCTCTCTGGGGTCTCTTTTATAAAAACACTAAGCAGTGCACCATAAATAAAAATAAATGAAACATAGGACTAAAGAAAACTAAAGATTTTTGCTCATATGAAGACACAAATTTGTGAACCAGAAATAACAACAATTTTTGAAATACCTACAAGTGTAAGAACACATATAATTCTTTTAAAAAACACATATAATTCAATAAAAAATGAAGTAAGTGTATGAATAAATATCTCACATAAAAAAGCATGCATGGCTCGTAAATGTGAATAAAAATAGATGATATTTGATGACCAGCAAAAAGTAAATCTGAACTATAATGAGGTACCATGTTTTATCCATTTGATACACAAGCAATTAAAGTCTGACTATCAAGTAGAGGAAGTTCTGAGCAGACACCTGGTTTCTTTTCCATCATTGAGAGAAGCATACCTAGACAGAACAAATAAGAAAATGATTTTGTTTTATTCTTAACATTAAACATTCAAATATAAGTCCTTGCTGGGTTGTGTAATCAAATTCAGCTCTTGCACTTGTAACAATTCTGTGCCAAGAAATGAAAAATCACAGAAACACAATTCATAATATCAATCACATGGCAAAAACAGAAGTGCCCACTTAAAGTTCAATTAATGAACATGTTTAGAAATGCATATTGAAATCATAACTCTGCTCATAGAAAAAGATTGAATTAGAATTTAGGTGTATAATTTCTTCTGAAAGAATAGATATGGATTAAAGAAGCTAATGGATAAACAGATTATGTTGCAGGTTCTATTTCTTTTTTGCAGTAGTGAATCTGTAGGTAATTATTACATTTTTAATGATTAACTAAATAGCAAGTAAAATGAAGTAATAAACACTAAAAGTCTATTTATGGGCCAATGATAAGAATGTGCTCGAGGTACAGAATTATGATTAATCAAATTTCATGCACATGAAATAATTCTTAAATAAAACAAACTAATAATCTAATCAATGACACCATTGTAGAAATTAAATGTGATCACACATGGAAAGCATCGACATAAAGAGAGTGCTTATTATTTTGTGTGTATTTCATCAACATTTTTTTAAAACTAAGTTAATTGTGTTTACTTATCAAGATAAATAATCTGGTTTGGTGTTTGTGTTATACTCTTCCATTCTTATCATCTTGAAAAAATTGTGCACTCTACACATTGTTCAGCACACAATTACACATAGAAGTGGAGGGAATAATCACAATAAAATAAATAAAACTACAATAACACACCTCCATAATTACTTCTGATTTGACAAAATTGCTGGGTGTGACTTATAACTCGATGTTTATGGTTGGTAAAGAGGTATTTAATTTCTGTTCATGTATGCTAATGATGGTGTTAGGTAATTAGGGATTTCAGTGATTGAGGAACAAAATACATAACTTTATTATAAAAATGCATAGTTTTGAATGGTGTATGTGTAAATGATCTTGAAAACTGTGATATTGACAAACCTGTAAGTTTGACATAAGATACATGAAAGAAAGGAGAAATCTTGAGTTGGTTGCTTAATGACACATAGCAAATTCAGGGGAATGCATTTAGAATTCAGATCTTCCCAACTTCCTGTTCATTCTGCCTTTTGGATTCTATTACTGTGTGAAAAGGAAGATGTCTGTGGTTATGTACTGGAATGTTCTAGAATACATGGTCTGAAGCAATTATGTTTCCTATCCTTTGGATACATCCCATTTTTTGGTATGGGGCATAGTTCCACTTTGCAATATTATTTTTAAGCACTTATATAAGTAAAATGTATAAACAGAAAACAAGTCAGCTTTGTAAGTACCCTATGATAGCAGAAGTATGCATACATAAAAAAAATTACAAGAATGAATCTGTTCTACTTGGACAGAATCCCCTCCAAAATGCAATGCCTTGAAAAGAACATACTAAGAACACATGACACTTGGATTTGCTGATGGTTTCTACATTGGTACATTTGATATTGCTTTGAGGTAAAGCCAAATTAATCAAGAAATGAACTTTAAATTCTCAAAAGTTCCAATTGTCATTTTAGCTTTTAGCATTAATAATGTATATGCATATTATATTGGGAAATGATGTCAGAAAAACTACCACTATAAAATATTTTTACTTTACAAATTAACTTACATAGAGAGTGATGTGAAGACCACTTTTAATTTTTCTTTATAATTACTTCTTAAAATTTAAATTACCCTTAAATTGCTATTGAACAGCTAACAAATGAGAATAACTCCTCATAATGGGCAATGGTTCTCTATCAGGAAAGAATTTGAGTCTTCTAAGGTAATGCTGGGAAAGCTAGCAATTATGCAACAATTCCTGAAAAACATTCCCTACTATATTGAGTGTACACTTACTTTTGTGTTCGAGGGATAGGTGACAAAAATATATTTAGGCAATAAACTTTTAGTGTGACTTATTTTGGGTAAAACATAGCTTTGAGTGTGAAATCATTTAAAAATATAATATCAAATGGTGTTTTAAAACACAGTTTTTAACCTCAAGAATTTTACTTCATATACATTTCTATTAATAGAAATTTATTTATAGAAATAAACTTAAATAGTGCTCAAAAAATGTTAAGAGTATTTCTAATATCTATGAAGTTTGCATGTATTCTTATTATTAGCCACAGAAACATGGTTGATTCTTCAAAGGAAAATAAAATAGTAGTGTGGTCAGGTGGCCACAGTACTGCTGGGGTACCATGGAGTCACTGGACATGTCACAGGTCTGCACACCCAACTGACTGCCTTCATGGCAGAAGCATCAAGCTTTTAGTTTCAGTGACTGAAATCTTCCTTAAAGCAACTGGGCCTTGATACCTTTGGTAATTCCTTTTCATTACCAGTGCTTTAGTTTATACTAAGTGTATTTTAGACTCATCAATAAAAATAAATCTTCATAAGGAGAGTTTAAGATCTTTAGAAAATGGAAGTTATTTGGACAACTTTTCCCAATTCTCCAGGGCTGATTGTATGGATAGGTGAGTTACTCCACTTGAAACTTGTCATTGAAAGAGGAACCTCTACAGACAAGGATCTTTTGTTTTGTTTTTCATTTCAAGGGCTCTATGGCAGAGTCAGCAAGTTGTCAAATACACAATAATTTAACAATGGGCAGCTGTTGCTGGGAGCCTGGCCAAAGGGTTGTATTTCATGATCATCTCACATCTGGGCACTTCTCATAGGATGTATGCTGCTCTTGGATTGCAGAATGCCTTGTCTTGGCCCAGCCTGTCATCCTGCGCCTGCCAAGTGTCAGTACAGAGTTCCGAGTTCCCCAAGGAAGGGGATCACATACTGAACGTAGCTGTCCTGTCCACCACGGAAGGAGGCAGCCTGTCTGCCTATACAGGGTCAGCTGTGCATCTTTATATGAAGGAAACAAGTTTTACAGCATTGCAATGCTGAAATCAGAGAAGGCTTAAAGCTACTAGCTTTACACTTACTAATAATGCCTTATTTTGTATTCAATAGCCTTTAGTGCATACAGGGTAGCGAATAGCAATTGAATAAAATCTCCACTTGTCACCTGGACAGGTAGTGATCATCTGTTCCACAAGTGCTGCCCTTTTCTTCAGATTTCTTCATAGACATGTCCACTTACTGACCATGTTAACATTTCCCTGATATCCCTGAAGCTTTTGTCAAGAGCCAATGGATTCTTGAGGCTTTGTCCCTATGTTTTTTAAGAAGTCCATATTTGGGAGTCTTTAGTAGCTGGCAGGCTGACTGCCTCATAAAACGCCCAAATGGCTGTTGGGAGAACAGCCCCAACCACAGGGTTTCAGGGGTTTTTATACCATAAGTAAAGCATGTCAGCACATTAATCACAAGTGGATGTTGCTATGATTCAAAACTACAAAGTAACATCATGAGATCTAAAATCATAAGCAGAAGGGGAAGTGGGTCAAAGTGACCATTCTTATGTGATGTAAAATTGTTCTCTTTTTGGGTCCTGTTTTTCATCCCTATCTTTGGGAGATGTTCATCACTGTAGATTTTTATTTATATGTGTATGATTTCTGGTTTTAAGAGATTTTTATTATTGATGACTGTCAAAGCTCCAAAATTTAGTAAGAAATCATCTGCTAAAATATTATCAAACAAAATCAGCAACAAAAAAGGAATTAGCTCCAGAAAAGTACATTTTTCATTTTTCAAATAGGTTTACAAAGCATTGAAACAACTAAGTTTAGGAGGTTCAGATTTATAGGTGAAGGAAATTAATTCCTTAACAGCAAAGAACACTTCAAGAAAATCAAGTGCAGTAAAACAAAAATCAGGATAAGTAAAAATAAATGATTATACAGTAAATAGTATACATTGGTAATTAAAATTAACACTTTAATGAAAAGGTGTAAATATGTTTTGTTGAATAATAAGTGGAACAGAAAATTGTATCAGTCATGTAAGAACAATCTATAAAATTCAAAAGAATGGGAGAGAAATAAAATGCAATAGAGAAAAAATTGAAAGATATCAGGCATTTTATAACAAACAATCTAGAAATTGCAAAGGGATAGTGGGCTGATAATAAGCAACATGAAAAATGGGAGAAAAGAATAAAACAAAGAGGCTAGACATTTAAGTGGGCAAAACATGACAGCAAAGTGAAACCAAATATATCTGTAAATGACCAGTTTAAGATACATATATCTAAACAGAATACAAGATTCCCAGCATATGTATGCTACTTAATAGAAATAGAAACTGTTCTATCATATGCTATGCAATCAACATAAAGAACAAAATATATATCATCACATGTCATGAAAATACTGTCCTAAAAGCTGCTTAGACACTACTACAATCATGTATGGAATATTGCATTTCCCATACATGAATCACAATAGACTGACTGATATTTGTTTATCCCTCAGATTAAAAAAAAAAAAAGGTAAATTCTTATCCCCCAAAAGATAGAGTTTGCATGTGAGCCCTTGGGTAGGTAATTAGGGCATAAAAGAAGAAGCTGTCGTGAATGAGACTGATATCAAGAAGACCTCAAAAAGATATCTATCCACTTTGTCCACAGGAGGATGCTATGAGAAAATGACTATCTGTAAACCAGAAGGTAATGCCTCATTGAACACTGAATCTGCTGTCACCTTGATCTTGGACTTCACAAGCTTTGGAACTGTGAGAAATGAATTTCTGGTTTTCTGCGCCACCCAGCACATGGTATTTTGTTACAGCAGCCCAAATGGACTGATATAGTTATTATTAACTTTCCTTGTTAAATAATTTCATAAGAATCTTCTTCTATCTTTTTTTTTTAAAACAAAACACAGAATAAGCACAAATATACACAATATATTGACAAGTTTAAAATTATTATGGATGTTTTAAACACAGTGTCATAAGAAACAGATCATGTGACAAAAGTAATTTTCAATGTTTCAATATACCATCCACAGGTATGTAACAAATATTAACTCTGACCTCCCTGAATAATAATGCATATTCTTAAAAATTAATGTACATTGTAATTTTAATTAATGTTCTTTGATCAAATGACAATAGAAGCTCTCAGAATGGTCTCAACAAATTTAAGAATATAGCTATACAATACAGAATATATCATCTTATAACAATCAATTTGAATTTAAAATTAAAAAATAAAGTTTAGAAATTTTAAATATTCTTGGTAATTTTTTTTAAAGAAAAAAAGAGTCTGTTGAACAAAGAAAGAATTTGTATTTGGATTTTTTGTAGAAACAGAAACAAATGGACAACAATTATAAAAATGGAAATTTATTAAGATTTATTACAGAAACTCGTTCACACAATTATGGAGGCCAAGTGTTTACTATCTTATCTGCAAGTTGGAGAACCAAAAGTGTCATTGGTGTGTAGTCTGCCCTTCCTTGCCTCTTATATTAAAGTCCTCCATAGATTAGAAGGTACACTGATGAGTGTGCACCTTCTTTACTGGGTCTACTGATTACGTGCTAATCTCTCAGTAAACACCCTCACAGATACACTCAGAAATAGCTTACCAGCTATCTGGGCGTCTCATAGACTAGCCAAATTGATGTATAACATTAACCAGAAAGCAAAATTTTGAGGGATGCAATTAAAATATCATATTGAAGTAAACTTATACCTAAGTCCCTCAGTTTTATTTTTAAATAATGAGATATTAAAAATGAAACCATTAGACATTCAAATTAAAATAGCTGGAAGGATATAGTAAATATAAAGGGTGTAAATATAGAATAAAATTTGTTTGAAACAAAAATTAATAAAACATTTTATAAATCTGACTAGCAAAAAAAAATTTCCTTTTATAAAAAAATACAAATAAAATCGACTCAACCAAATCAAGGGTCATTAGGGAAAGGAGAAAGCAACAGCTATATTAGGCAATATAAACAATATCAGAACAAAAGGAAAGGCATCATCAATTAGAAGAAACTGTACTAATCAAAACGTTAGTGTGTGCAGTGTTATCATAATGCTTCTGAATGCTTATTTAAAGTTTCCAAACTTGCTCCAAATTTTAATAATGGTTCACTTTCAGCAATGATATTATGCACTGATATTCATTTTAGCAGAATTTTATATTAAAATCATTTACCAAAGATAAATTAAAATGTTAAATGAAGCAAAATTCAAAAGGAAAATTCATTTAAAAATGTATGAACGAAATCAGGTGTCTTAAGAAAATGTTCTATGTTCCAATAAATGTGGTTATTTTTATCTCTTGTCATTCCTTACTATAGTGAAGTGAAAATGCAGTTACTGATTTTATGAACCCTTATAAATCATTTATATTCTCTTTCATTCAACTGTAATCATGTGCAAAAAAAAAAAAAATTGGGGGAATCTTTTGTTACTGCATTCCAGAGTCTGATTAAATTACACTTATTAAAATTTAAAAAGTGACAAATAATATAGCTCTTTTCTTAACAGCTTATGCCATAATCCCATCAGAGAGTCACTTAGATATAATTCATGAAGCTACTAGAAAAAATTACATATATTCAATTTTAGTGACAGCACTCATGCTGAATATTCCACATAGGACGGCTGCAACACTTCCAATCTTATTTTCTTTCAGTGGACATTAATATTAAACAGTTAACTAATAGTTTTTAAAAATTCAATATTCTGGTATTCATTCTAGAATTTTGAAATTGAATTAACAACTTTCAAATAAAGAAAAATACTTTATCTGTAGAAGAGTTGCTTTTTTGCCTGCCTGTTGGGGAAAGCAGAAGGAACAGCCTGAAACACAGTATTGATGTAAAATGTTCAGGACCAAATGTCCAGCACTTCCAGAGGTAATATGCCCCATATTTTTGTGAACAAATCACAGTCCTTATTAGAAAGTTCCCAATTTCCATAACTGCTATTGTAAGTCATTATCTCAGAGTCCAGGTGAACGTTCAGAAGGTGGTCCTAAAGGACCACGTTCCCTTTCAGAGGTTGTTTTTTCCATTCCTGGCTGGGACTCTCATGAGAAAGGACAGGCACACTTTGCTTTAACCCACCATCATTTTTAGTTGCCCTGTACCTTTATAAAAATCTGAGGCATGTATATCTAACTCTCCTTATTATTTTTCCTTTTTTAATCATTGGACTATTAAGATCCATTGCTTCTGTTTTGAATGCTCCTTGATCTCTACTCATGATACTTATCCAAACATTACTTATAAAGTCCATTCTGAAATTAGTTTAAAATCAGTCTTTATATTAGTGTCTAAGCCTCATAAATTAACAAGCTGTCCGTTGAGGCCCTGTTCCATCTTTAGTACCTAGGTAAGTGCTTTGTGTTATGGCAACCATTTTTAATATAATATTATTCCATCTTTTAGGGGACCCACACAATAGACTTCTGACATGGAATATACAAAACAGCAACAATACTGGAAGATAGCCCTTATTGGAATAACCTGTACTGGAAGGGAACAATGTTTTAATAAATAAATTCAAGCTCAGAGATTAATTAACAAAATCCCACTGTCAGTGACAAAGCCAGCCTTTGAACCACATTGGCTGCCTCTCAAGCTTGGATTTGTCCCAGTAAAAACTTCAGTTTATGGATGAATCCCAAAGCCTGGCCTATGCCTCTGTGTAAGAGCAGCTCAAGCAAGGAGAGACAGGGTGTTAGTGGGAATGGTGATCTAGTTTGGGCAATTCAAAGCAGGATTTAAATCTTAATCCCAGGACCTTCCTGCTGTGAGACTCTGAGTAAGGTAAATAACTTCTCTGGGCTTGAGTTTCTGCATCTGGAAATGAGACACATTGAATGCAGGCAATAACCACTTCCTAGGGCTTTGTGCAAAGTTTAATGCTTCTTTATTTATAAGATAATATTTACTTGAACTTTCCAAGTGCAGCATGTTCTATAGGTTTTATGCACAGTGCCTGATCTAATCATCTCAAAAATCCTATAAATGGTAAGGAATGGCCTATTTAATGCCCCAGATGTAATGACAAGGAAATAGCCTTGGAGAGACGAAATGTCCTGCCTCAAGTCATGGGTAACTAGCAGGCACAGTGTTTAACAAGAATGGAATGTTCAAAAGAGCTAGCTAATATTATTGCTAAAAGAAAAGATAATTAAACGAGTGAATCGACTTGGTACCCCTGGCCTCATACCCACCAAGAACTGATAATTTTAGTGCAAAGTATTTAGAAAAATAAATGGCACCTGGCCTATCTTCCCACTGCTGAGCCTGTTACAGTGTAAAGAGCACAGGACGCTCATAGACATTCCTTCAGGTATCTGACTTTTGCATTCTCCATTAATTCTTTACTGTTTCTTTTCACCCTATTTTTGTTCTCTGCCAATAGAAGTGCTCATTTGTAGTAGTGTTTTAGGTAAAGGGATTCAAAGTAAGGTTTCTTATTATTATAATGAAGGCCATGATCCTCTGTTACTCTCCCACTTAATGTAAAGGGAATCCTCCTGATAATTTTGCATTCCCTTTAAACATTGTTCTGCCTCTCCTCTGCTGTGTGAGGACTAGTTGAAAAGTAGAGGAAATTACTGTGATGTTATATGGTATTTTTCACCAGCACAAAATGTATTTTTCAAAAGATGGATCCTTTAATGGGCTATTATTTTACTCCTGTAGGCAACAGCACAAGAAAATGTTGGCTAAACTGTTTATAAAAAGCAAAAGTAAAAATGCATGCTTGGAAATTCCTACAAAGCATTGTTTAAATTGTAAAACAATTTCCAGTTTCAGTGTAGTTAGAAGTACTTAAAGAAACTGATGACGGAAAATGGAATCTGAGTTTCTGTACAGCAATTTTAAATTTCAACATCGGGATTGTGAAAGTAAAAGGTGCCAGAAATAATTCAAAATAGCACTAAAGGAAGCCTTATCAGGAGATACAGCACCTTTGGGTGTGTTTGTCACAGATTGCAGGAACATGAGGAGCACTACCAGGCTGTAGGAAGACAACAAAGTGGCATGTTTCTCTTGCAAGGAAGAACAGAGGCCTCTGAGGGAAAGAGAAGGACCTCAGGATTTAGAGGGATGGCTGACCACCACAGGCCTGAAGAGTTCCTTTACTTCTCTGCTTAGAATAACTGTGAGGATCCAGTTAAGTGCAAGTAACAGTGAAAGAGTCTAGTTTCCCCTGTTCTGTGGGTGTTCAGAAGTTTGCAGTTGGAAATTTGATTAACCACAGGTAAATAACAGGATTGATTGCTTTGTGATCTTACTTTGGATCCATCACTGGACATTGGATCTGTAGTTAAAATAATGTGAGAATGATGTTGGTTTTCTGATGAGAAAGACAGTTATGAACCTTGGTGATGTAACAGGATCATTGACAGGTAGCTATCTCAGAAGCTCCAAAGGAAGTGACAGGGCATACCTGGGAAATGTGACCATCTTACATCATTTCTGGGGAAAAACAAGGGGTCATGCATATGACACATGATCATTTGCAGGAAGAAAGGGAATATTTTCAACTGTATATTTCATGTAATTATTGAAAAACATTAAATAAAAATGGAAACAAAAAATTTCAGAAGTTTCTAAGTAGATCAAAAGATTTTTACTAGATTACTAATATTTCTGAATAGTATTTCTGTTTATTTTATCCCTTAGAGAGTGTACTTTCAGTTGGCACATGAGCTCTTCAACCAAGCACATAAATTATTATAAGTTAAGAACATACTTTATTCTGGACCATGGATAATATGAATATATTTGCTCAATCTCCTTCTCTATCTTCTTCTCCCCATTTCATTTTTTAAATATTCTTGGAGAAAATGTACTATTTCTCCCACATTGTATGTCTTCATATCCCCAATTGCTTAGCAACTAAATCAATGGTGCCTGACTAAAAGGAAATGACCTACTATTGAATAAGTAAAAATATCTTTGAATCCATCTGTTAAAACTACAAGTTAGTAGTGTGTGTGACTTGACTTTACGAATTTATGTTTAAAAGTGTAATTCCAGGAACCCTTATGTGGTGACCAACTCACCATAACCAGCAGGCCACCAACTAAGGAAAATGGCCAATAGCCCCAAAGGTCTACCAGCCCGGTTTTTAACCATTCCTCCATCTTAACCTGAAGGGGAAGTTGCTAACAACGGTGTTCAAGGTACTTGCTATACATCTGCCTGTTCTCCAGACCTATATTTTTATGGAAATGTTAATGAGCAGGAAAATGATTAAAAGGTGGTAATCATAAGCATAGAGAAGAAAGAACAGACCAGTGTCTTGCCATCTGAAAGCACTGTTCTCTCAGCTGAATTATGATCGCATATGCAATATGATGTTCCTTTCTACCTTGAGTGATTACAACTTACCTGTAGAAATTTCTCTCTGGTGATTGGAAAACTGATGAGCTCTGTCTGAAATTGTTTCTTATGTAACTAATTCTTTTCTTATTTTTCTTTTTATTCCTTGCAGGGAAAGAGGAAAGCAGACCTTACTGGGAACCTGTTGTTCCTACCAGAATCTCTAATGGTATCAGAAGAAAAAACTCAGACTACCACCTAAATGAAAATAAATAAATAAATTAAGAAAGCCAACAATCACAAAATCTTAGAACAGGAAGACAAAGGATCATAGCTGCACGGTGCTTTATGCAATTTTTAATGCATTAAAAGCAGATATCTTTTTTTTTCTTTTTCAAAGTAAATAATTGCCACTCAGTGAACAGACGTTGGTAAAACTTCCTTGTGTGAAGGAGTGCTCATGTCCTTCTTTTAGTCCTTTCTCCAGTTATGACCTCTGACGCTCCATCATGAGACACTGACTTATCACAGGATAAAGCTTAATGATCAGGAAGCTTCATCTGTGTAGATGGAAAAGCCAGAGCACAGAGAAATTAAATAATCCACCCAAGCTGCAGGATGTAGAAATAGGTTTTGGTCCAACCAGACCTGGAGTCTGGGTTTGGTCAGTGGTTACTTCCTCTTTTTCCTACTGGTCCACCAGTTCCTGTGGAAGGACATGCATGGTTGGAGCTTCCCATTTCCATCACCTCAACAGCTGAGGAAAAATGGACAACCTCTCCTTTATTCTTCCACTGCATCTGTATTCCATCATAGCATAATCCATGACTTATTCGCTTATCCTTATCTCTTTTTCAAAAGGTCCCTGAGGAGGAGAATTCTGGCTTTCTCATCAGTATATGCTGCCCGTGGACCCAGCCTCTCTCCCCATGTGCTCAATCATGTAAGTGGTCCTCCCTGCCATCTGCCCTGCTGTGACCTGTGTGAAGATAATGCACATAGATCAAACTTCGTAACATTTAACTTCAGACCTTTTTTACTGGAGAAGAGTAACCATTTTAAACTAGATATAAATTTTGTGTTTTGAACTTAAGGCCATTATAATTTTCTCACAGCTATTATAATTTCTTTTTGAGCCAAAGAGTAAAAATAGCTTGGATTTGAAGCTATTAAGTGTTTTAAACAAAATTTAATTATATTGCATAGTAGTAGGTTTGTGGGAAAGAAAGAAAAATATTAAAAATAGGATTTGATAATTCAAAACTTTTCATTAATAATAAAGTTCTTTTCTGGTCCTACAAAACATTCTCCCAATATTACATTATTACATAAAAAGGAGTTTTTAGTTTTTACCAAACTAATCAAATGTTAGCTGGCATTACTGTGTTCAGGAATGCTCTAGGATCCCCAACATGAAAGGTTCAACAGCAGATTATGTCAGCCCCTTGCAGAAAACACAATGCCGCTGCCTGGCTTCTAACCTTGACAATGCATCCTAGATACTCACATGATTTGACCCAAAGCTACCTCTTTAGCCCCATCCCTACCCCAATCTGATTCTATTCTAGGATCAGATGGCACTTCATTTAGGTCCTGTATCACTCTGAGCTTTCTTGCTGCCCATTACAGCTTCTACCCACCCACACTACATGTATTCATTTCCCACTTTTCCTTTCATTGCTCTAGAGAAGTCTCATCCTCTTCTTGATCCAAGAGTCTATGTTCATGACTGTTTTGTGTAAGCCCATTACTCCACCTGCTCCCAGCTTTTAGTGATACTCACACTGCTTAAAACTTGAATATTCAGCCACTTCACCACTACCCATAGGTTATGGTGGCTGGTATTTTATTTATCTTGGATAACTATATTAACTTTCTTTGGGCTGAAATATCACAAACTTGGTTGGCTAAGAGATATTAATGCATTCTTTTACAGTGATGCAAGCCAGTAGTCTGACAAGGAACTCACAGGACTGAAATCAAAGTGTAGACTGGTGGGATGTGGGATGCTTTCCTTCCTAGAGGAGGTCACTGGGTGCAGCCCTCTCAGTACTTGGGGCAACCACACCTTTAGCGTAGGTCCTTTTCCTCCATATTCAAAGCCATCAGTGCTGGGGGATAATCCTTCCATTGTCACACCTCTCCCTAATCTCCTCTGGAGAAGTTGTCCACTTTAAGAACTCACGTAATTAGATTGGGCCCAGTCAAATAATCCAGAAAAATGTCCCCATCTCAAGACCCATGCTTTTAATCACATCCAAAAAGTCCTAGTATCCTCTCACAGTATGTGACTTACGGGTTGGGATGACGTTGGGGTCATTATTAGGGTGCCACATTTCTGCCTACCTCATGGATGTAGCCCACCGTGTTAATGAACTTTTCTAATGTTCTGATTTTCTCCTTCATACTAGTCTAATGAAAATGTCAATAATTTAATATTTGAGAGTATATACACAAATGAGATGCCAATATTTTTATTTGCATTTAATGTTTTGGTCTCAAGCAGAACAATGTACAATGTTTTCCATAATTCACACAAAAAGAAGAATTTAACCATGACCCAACTCAGAATATATATATATATTCAGAGTATATATATAAAACTGCAAGTACTGTGAAGGAGTTCAGAGATCCTCAATGTATTTATTCATGCCAGATTGTTAGCAATGTGCAATATCTACAGTGAATAATCCTTATTTATGATCTCAAGGATGGCCTATATAAATAATAAAGTAACATTTAAAATCAAGCTACACTTTTTAAAAAGAAAACTACAATGACAATTCTCCAAGTGATGACTAAACTCATGGCTTATCATGCAAGATTCCAAAAGAATTAAATAGATGTAAAGAAAGCTGTTATACCTTATTGCTTTTACAATCAATACGACGACTTTATTTTATAAAATGTCTTTATATATCACATAATATTAATAAAGCCCCTTAGAATTTTATTGGTTATCCTTTCATATTAATTTAATATGTGAATGGATTTAATCTTTACAGTAGTAATATTCTACTAAAGTTTATTACTAGTTTTGGTTTTAAACATGTTTATACAACATTGAAATTTTGTCTTTAAAAGTTCTTAAGAATAGTATGTGTTCTTTGACATTCTTTGAATCTTTCATTTGGATATACTCTTATGTATTTATTTTATGTACAGTTTGAGTCTGAAGTATTGCCTTTAAAATGGTAAATACCTCTTGACCTTGGAAAGGTTTATTTGGAAGGGTATTACAGAGTCCACCCCTCCCAGGGTGCTGAGCATAGACTGAGGGAAGGGTGGATTTCAGTGGGCTTCCTAGCTGTGTTGGATGCTCTTGGGGACAGGCTGTGGATCCAGCCAGAGCTACAGCAGGATGACAGCATGCCGTAATTCAGGGCATCAGGCTGCAGGATGTGGATGGTGTTGTTCAGAGAGCTCCGTGAGCCTCACACCAGCACCTGAGCAGGCATGTGAGCCAGGGTACAGGCACAGCCCACAATGCAGGAATAGCCTACGATGCAGGACAGTGCATGGAAAAGCATATGTAGGACTGGCAGTGGCAGGAATGGCTGAAGCAGATGCCAGAAGTGAAGAGGGTAGAAACAATGTGGTTGGGTGTGAGGAGCTGGGTGGGAACCTTCCTTTTGGATGGATCCTTCAGCAGGAAGAGGATAATTTTGTCCCATCCCATGCCATCTGCAGAGGGCACAAAGGACGAGCAGGGTGAGGTGGGTGGCAACAGGGCTAGGTGGAAGGCATGGTGCAGGAGGAGAGCCTCAGGGAGGAAGTACCAGATCGGGGTCCCACAGAAGAAAAACTGGTGGCCATTGTCAAAGGAGTGGGATATATAGCCCATGGGGTCTACATCAGGAAGCTCCCAAACCACCTGAAAGATGGCACAGATGCCCCACTCGGAGAGGGCACCACAGAAGTCAAAGGAGAAGAACCCAAGGGTTGAAGAGTAGAATGTTTCTCTTCATGGAAAATGTCAGGTTGAAAAGGCAGCAACCCAGCCCCAGTTTGGGACCATGAAGAAGGTGATAATGAGCAGGGCATTGGCATGGCCACTGAGTCATTGAAGAGCCCCAACATGAAGATACAGTGGATAACAGATGCATCACTTGAAGCAAAGCAAAGGAAGGTACAGGTCTGGTGGTAGATAGGAAACAAGCAGCACAGTGGCCAGGAGAGACACAGGAAAGACGTTCCCTACCATGAGAATGTCAAGGTCTTGGCCAGTGGCACAGTATATTCCCATAAAAATCTACACAAACCCATCTGGGTAGACATCAGGTTCCATGTCACCCCACTGTAGGCATACATCAATGACATCTCGATCTGGGCCTCATGGACTTTCCAATCAAACTCTGAATGCAGCCCTGAGAGTATTCCAGCAGGTGATGCCCACCTCTGCCAAGCAGGGGCAGGAGGTCTTCAGCAGCCCATAGACTCTTTGCTGCAGGGCAGCAAGATGGCACCCCAGCAGTCACCTTGATGGAGATAAAAGTTATTTTTACATGCATTATATATGAAAATATAGCATTTGTTTTGTTTTCATTTTGGGATTATTACACCTGTGTGTACTCCTTTATCTAAATGAAACTCATTACAGTTACCTCCCCCCAAAATATTATATAATCCAGAGTGCCTAAAACAATGCAAATTACATTTGCATATTCTAAAAACAGATAAATGAACTTTTCAGTTGAATGCATTTCCTGAGCAAGAATTCTCTCTTTTATATTTTTGCCTTAAAAGAAAATGCAAATTAATAATTTTGGGGAAATCTTTACTATACTACCACCATGCTTATTTCAATCCTGTGAACAGTAGCTATCATTTGTGGAATCATATCATATACTAACATGAAAGTAAACCTTTTGCAAACATATTCATCAGCAGGAGATCTCTTGGTGCTGTGCATTACAAGTGCTAACAGCAGGGTCAACGTTGCTACTTTTGTAGGTTAGGATCTAAAGCCTGCCTGGGTTTTCAACATGTGCAATACTGCTGTTGTTTTAGAATCTCTTCAAAATGTTGAGTGACATATTTGTTGGCCTCTAAAAATTTGCATTTTACCTGACACTCAATACACAATCAAATTCAGTACTCATCTCATGATTAGCATAAGAGCTATCAGAGACAATTTCAAGCCTTATGGGCAGCACTGTTATTAAACTGTCCGGCCCTCTTTTTACTCTTGGTAACATAAACCTAAACATTTGTGCATTGCCACCCTACCTTTCCTGTTCAGCAGAGATAGCAAATGCTCCATTTGCTGGTTTTTTGCCAACTGAAAGAGCCTCTTTTCCAAAATAATTTTGAAAAATTAGATCAAGTCTCTGTAGAGTACCTTCCTGAATGTTGAGTTTCTTATATTTCATACTAGTGATCCATCATAAAATATTTTTATTGCCTTGCAAAATTTTCTTTTCAAATCTTATTTGCTATTTCCTATCAGCTCTTGGAACACTTAGAAAGAAACTTGCCACCCAGGCATGTTTCCCAGAACCTGATGTAAAGTTGAGTTTATCAGTTTGAAGTTGTGACCTTCCTTTTAAATGCAGAATATTGCAATCTGTTACATCATTTTCCTCAGTGATTTGGGTTATTAACCTGATTGACATTAATATCTTTTGGATTCCTTATAGATTTCACTTCCTTGTGTTTGTTCAATTGTATGTTGAGACCAAGAGGGAAAAAAATTTTGGATTATATAGGTGTTTCATTTTTTTATCTTTCAGATCCATGTCTATATAACCAAGAGGTTGAGAAGGATATTGTCAAAAGCTCCCTCTATTTATAACATTCAAAGTTTCCATAATTCAGTAATATCAATATTGCTATCTCTATCTGTATTCTGTAGAAATGCAATATGCTTATGTTTCTCAATTACTAATGCAGCAATTTAGTGTTTTTATTAATGTGCCATTCATCTACCAGATACTGAATTCATCAGAACTTTTTTCTTTCAATCTTTGTAGCTGGAAACAGTATCTGATGTAGATATTTAATTGATGGTTATTGACTGAATCCATGTATAAATTTAGTGCTCATGTTCTGAAGGTTGGCAAAGTAAAGGCGAATCCTGTTGGGTTTTCCTGAGGGAGCCAGAAAGATGGACTCATCAAGCTGATTCAGGGATAGAATAAGGGGTAAACTTTATCCTTACTTCCTCCACACAGGTAACAAGCCATCAAACACAAACTTACAGTCCCACAGAATGACTTGTATCCCTACCTGTCATGTTTCCCACCTGAGCAAGTGGATTAAATGACTTCCTCTCCCACCTCACCTTACTCTGCAAGACTGCTTTGCCTACTTCTGATTATTTTCACCCAAGACCTTACTCAGTTTTGCCTCTGACATCTACATCTTTGATCTTCAATTGTTGTTTTCCCTACTAATAAACATATTTAACTTTTTTCCAATTAACAAAATAAAAGCCAAATAAAACAAACCCTATATCTTTTGGTAAACAACCTATTGCCATTCTTTTAATGACCATTATCTATATCAATTTCCCGTACTTTCTAAGCCAATCTTCAATAAGTCCCTATTACTGACAGGACGTATTCAAACTTTTCAATGTTTTAAATCCAGCCTTTTATCCAACCCCCACTAGTACTGGGTAAAATAATTTATCTTTAAGCAATTGGTGATATTAGGTTCTAAATAAGTGATTTTTAGTCTATGTACTCTTATAGTGTTTGGTTTTATTCTCTAACTAGCTTCCGAGTCTTCCAACTTCCTTCTCTTTGAAGTCCATTTCATCCTGCATTCATTCCTATTTTCTAAATATGCGACAGCTTTGCTCTAACATTATCTGTGAGGTATGTGTAAATGAATTGTCATAATATTTTAAAAATAGAAATTTTTATTATGACGATTGTTTTCCTTAATTTTTTTTCTTAAATTTTCACATTTACTGGATTCTTTCAGCTATTGTTCTGTGCCACCATATGAGTTTGCCTCATATAATTTCAAAGAAATCATTTTTAAGTAAAAGCAATTTTGTCTCAAATTTTTTCCTTATTCTTCAGAATCTCTCTACCTTTTCACTTCTGCTATGTTCTGAATATTTTCATTTCCCCCAAATCCACTTACTGAAACCTAATCATTCAGAAGATAGCAATAATTGTGGGGCCTGTGGAAGGTGATCATGAGGTTAGGTAGAACCCCTGTGGGTGGATTAGTGCCCTTAGGAAAGAGATCCCAGAAAGCTAGTACTCCCTTTCCACCCCATGAGGGCACAATTAGAAGGCACTGCCTATGAACCAGGAAGCAAATCCTCAATCTCCCAGTCCCTTAATGAAGGATTCCTCGGCCTCCAGAACTGTGAGAATAAGTTTTGGATATCTGTGAGCTAATAGCCAACTCTAACAGGCCAAAGTCAACCCTATTGCATCATTTTCATGTGTCATAATAAGAAACTTGTCCTGAATGTCCTGGTTCTATGTCTGAGTTTCTAAACTGCCATTCTTCTCTCCATTTTCACCCACCTCTAATTCATATACTATTCTAGACAGAATGAGGAAGATTATTTTAAACACACCAATAATTCTCTGTGACCAACAGGAGATATTAAAATGCCTTAATATACCACATTATGTCTGATTTACATTGATGCAGTAGCCATTGTGTGTCAAACTCTGCTTTGTGTTCTCCATATATGAACATCTCTCAAAAAATATAATGGCACAGTGATTGTTTTTAGAGATATCACTATTTTCAATCTAGAGGGAAAATATTAAAAGGTGGAATGAAGTCAGTTGAGGGATTTTATATTGTTTTGGTTTAAATATGAGATGGCCCCCAAAAGCTCATCTGTGAGACAATGCAAGCACATTCAGAGGCAAAATGATAGGTTATGAAAGTCATAACCTAATCAATGGTTTAATGCTAGCTGGTAATCATAGGCAGGTAGGATGTGGCTGAGGAGGTAGGTCACTGGGTATATAATTTGTTCCTGGTCAAAGGAACCCTCTCTCTGCTTACTTGTTGCCATGTCCTGAGCAACTTTTTCCTGCTATCCCCTTCCATCATTATATTCTGCCTCACTTTGGGCCCAGGGCAATGGAGTAGGCCATCTGTGGGCTAAGACCCCTAAAACTGTCAGTGCCAAAAAACTTTTCCTCCTTTAAAAATGTTACTTTTATGTCTTTTTGTCACAGCAGTTACAAAGCTGACTAAAACAGAAATTTCTACCAGGAGTGGGGTTGTAGCTGTGCTTTATCTGACCCCGTGATTCAGAAGCTCTTGGAGTTCTCTGGAATTTGTGGAACAAATTTTGAAAAGTTTAGAGATGCAAAACTGGAGCAGCTTCAGACTGTTGTAATCTTTTCTTCCTCTAAAATTGTTCCTGTCAGGTCCTTTGGTGAAAAAACTGCAAAAAAACTGATTATAGCATATGTCCACACTAGATATGATGAAATCTGTTCTAAGGGAAGTGTCCATATGGATCAAAGTAATGGCCTCAATGGTTACTGATGTAAAGAATAAGTGAGACATGGGGACTACTTTTTCAGGGATTGAAGCCAAGGGCCCTTGACCACTGTGCCGCACCCCAGCCCTTTTATATATTTTTATTTAGAAATAGGGGGTCCCTGAATTGCTTATGGTATCACTAAGTTACTGAAGCTGGCTTTGAGCTTGAAAGCCTCCTGCCTCAGCCTTCCAAGCTGCTGGGATTGCAGGCATGCGCCACTGTGCCCAGGTGAGTCATGGTGGCTTCTATAATGACAACTTCATAGCAGTTTCAGTAATAGTTTCAATTTTGGTGGGTGTAGGATGCTACTATTAATCAGGAAAAAGAAAAAAAGGGGCAAAATGATAATGGAAAAGAGAACAGAGAGTTACAGAGCAATGCTACCCATGTATTTGAAGTGGCCACAGATGTCTTCTCTCACCAATTCTTGAATCATGCTGGAAAGATTTCAGACATGTTCTTAGAGTAGCAATCATGAGCTTGTTAGAAAGAATTAATAAACGAAGGGAGAGAGGGAGAGGGAGAGAAGTCTTCCTCCCCTCAGAGAGGAAGACTTCTCTTGTCCTCCAGTTTCACTGGGGACCCAGGGAAGTTTCCAGAGAGTCCCATTCAGGTCCACTTCTTGACTTTCAATTGACAGCAGGATTCCATCAGGCTACCAAGACCCTGGTGCATATGTTATTATGCCCTAGAGGGGAGCTTTCATTATTACAATGACAAGCTAATGATTCAAACCAACTCTGGGTCCCTTTGGCTTGCACTGACCATTTCTTAAAGGAAATTGTTCTCTCAGAGTTGAATTTAGTGGGGATTATACTATCTATCTATGTTCAGGAATCTGGTCTCTGTAAAAGTCACAAACGACATCATCTCCTATGGGCTGTCATGATCATTTGTGTTACTTTTATTGACAAGGAGGAGACTTTGGAGACCTACATTTTTCCTGCAGATAACAGGTGTTTGCCCAGGAATGTAGCATATCCTATTGACTTAATGTGAGCAGGGTTGGGCTACAGGTAAATTTATTTTTAAAATAATGCAAGTGGGGATAAGCACATGTGGGGATAGGCCCAGTTTATACTGCTATCCCTTAATTTTACATTCCTGTACTCATGTCTATCTGTTACCCATCACTGTATCAACCTCTTGAGTTTAAGGTGCCAATCACACATCTCAGTGGAGAGGGTTAGAAGGTGGTTTGATATGAGATTTTCAGCTTTAGAACTGTAGTAGTGAAGTTAATGGTAAACCCTGGAACTCAAATACCTGCTGCATAATTTTTGATAAGGATAATAATAGTAATGATAAACAAAATACTATTTTAAAGATGAAAATAACAAATGTACATTTATATCTATATAAATTGTTTTGCTTTGACTTCAAGAAAATGGAAATCATTATTCAATTAGTCTTCTTTTCATGGTTATTCTAGTCAATGGTCACTCTTGAAATCCTATTATAATTCATTTACAAAAATGATTTATTTTATGAAATCATATTTTAATAAAATAAAAATAGACAATTGAACGTAGACCTAGAAAACAAATACAAGAGCCAGTTCAAGAAATTTAGAAGCCAGGCACATGGCACATGTCTGTAATCCCAGAGTCTCAGGAGGCTGAGACAGGAGGATCACAAGTTCAAAGCCAGTCTTAGCAACTTAGCTAGTTCCTAAGCAACTTAGAGAGACCCTTTATCTAAATAATATTTGAAAAGGGCTGGGGATGGGGCTCAATGGTTAAACACCCCTGGGTTCCATCCCTTTTACCAAAATTGAGAAAAAGGAAAAAAAGAAAAGAAAGAAATTTAGAACACTTAGAAGAGTAGCAAAAGACAGGATGTTAAGCCTTAGAAGATTTCAATTCTTTCTTATTCTTCCACAGTTTTGGGGCTGGAGCACGGGATTCATTGGTTTTGTTCTGCAGCTAAGACAATGATGTTGTCTGGGAATACCCTTAGTTAGTTATGAATGAGGGGGTTCAATCTGGAAAACAAGCTGCTATTGTAAACCAGACTAATATCCGCATTTGAAATTAACACCGCGATGTGTTCCTCTCAGGAGAGTGCCGTGAAGTCAGGAGAAATGATAAGCATGAGCCCTTACCGCATCAGATTTACAATGTTTACATGCTGCTCCTTCTGAAATTAATTCCTCAGTATGCTGCTTATCAGCTTGAAGCAGGAAGCTGGTGAATATAGAGAATCGTTATTATTTTTTTGTCCAAGGTTCAAGTTGGGCAGAAAGAGCTGTGATTAGAAGATAAATCTTCAGTGGCAGAGTTCTTGCCAAGGATAAAGCCACAGGGAGCTTCCAGCTTCTCAGTGGTGCTCCTGTCAGGGAGGGTCTAAAGATCCATCTATGCTTCAGAGGAAAACTCAGAGGGGACTTTCCCCATTTGATAAGTGGAACAGCGGTCAGAAGGACATGGAAGATAAAAGCCAGAGTAGGTGATGCTGAGAAGTTATGGTGAAACACTTCACTGGGGTCTGAGTCAGAAACTGGAACCCAGGTTTTTTTTTTTTTTTTTTGAACCAGGGATTGAACTCAGGGACACTCGGCCACTGAGCCACATCCCCAGCCCTATTTTGTATTTTATTTAGACACAGGGTCTCACTGAGTTGCTAAGGGCCTCGCTAAGTTGCTGAGGCTGGCTTTGTACTCGCGATCCTCCTGACTCAGCCTCTCAAATTGCTTGGATTACAGGCATGCGCCACCACGCCAGGCTTGCAGCCCAGTTTTAAAGAACACGTTTAGACAAAAGAGAAAAAATGCTTTTCCCTTGCATGCCAACGCCACTGTCCTGTTTCCTCAGACATTCCCTGGCAGTGGCCCTGAGTGCTTGGATAAAAGTACACAGGAAGCAGGAAAGTAGAGTAAGAATGGGTTCATCCAGCTCCTGAGACGCTTGGTGCTTCTAGGGCAACCATGAGACCCCAGATGCACCAACATTTGGAGGCTACAAGTTTTCGTGAGACAGCCTTGCCCCTTCACCATAGCCATGTGAGCTAACTGAGTTCTTGGTATGTTTCAGATGTGATAATAAGGACTTCATGAAGAGTATCCCCTTTCTCTTACTCCTCATGAAGTGGGCAGTAGGTTTTTTTTTTTTTTTTTTTTTGAACAAATGAGCAAACAGAGTTTAAGAGGCTTTAAGCGCAACCTGCATAAGATCATCCTACATTTAAAGTATCCAAAACAAGAACCTGGTGCCCCCATTTCAGGGTTCAGTCTCTGCTCTGCATTTATATTACTTATTAAAAACACCACACCTTGTCAGTCACTTCAAATAGAATGCTGAAACTGAAAATCAGCACACTGAACCACTCCCTTAGATAGCAAGAGAGGAAGAGTGAGGTGTGAGATTCAGAGATGAGGACCAGAAACAACAGAAATTCAGAAATTTCAGTAAAGGGTAATAGAGAGGCCTGAAAACACTCTACAGTCCTGGAAATGTCCTCACCGAGTAGCAAGGGGAGCTGGGATGTTTCAGGTGAGCACATCTTCTTACCCTGAGAAGAGCAGAACCTTAATTTATTTCATTTGCTTCATCGATGTGACTATTACCAAAAAAAGGAAAGGTCTATAAAATAGGTCTGGAATTCTTTCCTAGGGAAGGTCATCAGCAAATAGGGAAAGCATTTCTCTGAAAGACAATGACTGTTATCCATACTTCAGGGACCTGGGCACTTACCACCTGGATAAAAATATTAGTAAACACTACTTATGCTTCTTGCTGCAAAGTCGCTGAAGCTGTCAGAAGCTGCTACTGCTGTTATGATATGTGGAATTATGAAAGGAATCACCACCTCCAGCGGGGCCAACTGCAGGTTGCAAAGTGACCTTCTCCCACAAAACTATTAACGGATCCCACGGGGAACATTTTCTTTGAGTACCTATTGGCACTCTCGTCGGTATGTGACTGAACAAATGAAAAATGAAAATTATACCACAATAGAATAAAGGTTTCAAGATTCCCAGAAACTTCTATGAATATAGAAATTTTCAACCAAAGAGGAAGGGGACCTGTTGGTGCATCCTTCTAAAGCCCCCAACTGCCCTTGTCAACCACACCAGGAAGAAGAACTTGATGTCCATTACTAGAAACATCGCTTTGCATTCACAGACAGGGTGATACTTGAAGGGGCTTTTCAACTCAGGATTGCAAAAAGTTGACCCAATAATTTTTTTAGGAAAAGAAAATGTCCCCTAGCTATGAAGTACACTATGTGTTCATGATTGAGCAATTAGGCCTGACCGACGGTTCAACCTGTGAATGCATAACCTGTGAATATTGTTTTATCTTCTAGAAGGACATCTTCTTATTGTCCCTCTCACTGGTTATCCTTTATTTTAAAATTAATTTTCAGGTACTCTATCTATAATCCCTCCAAATAAACACTATATAGGCATATAGATATGCAAATATGTAAATGCATATACACATGTATAGTCTTTATTTATGCACACATACACACATCCATATACAGGAGACAAATATAGCCATTAGTATTACCATTTCTATTTTGCTTCTGCATAGATTCATGCCAATAATCAAAATGTGACTCTCAATAGACTCTTCTGAAAATGACTTGCTATAACTTTTCTGCCCTGTGGCAATACTGGTGGCCTTTTTAAAAATTTAGCTGAATCTGGTTGGGACAAGAAGCATTTCTCAATTCAATGCATTTCTAAAATATTCCTTTCCTCAAAGTAAACCCTTTGCTTAATGGTATACTCTTGATTCAAAAAAAAAAAAAAAAAAAAATCAAATGTTATCCCCAGCTAACATAGTTACAGGTAAAGACTTTCTTCTCTGCTGAAGTTTTACTGCTCAATCTGGAGAGAAGTACTTGTAAGGAAGTAGAAAATGCATGCTCTGAGAATCATCGGTCTCAGATAATATGCTCATGGGAAGTACTTATATTTTTTTAACTCCCCCAGGAAAGGCAGGCTGTACTTGAGAGCTATTACTGAGATGATATCTTGTCTTGTTCTCTTTGAAAATTATAGCCCATATTAGAAATGTAAAACCTGAGAGTACTGACCTCTCTTCAGGCAAGAAGACTCTTTCTTCATATATTATCTTGATTGAGGATGGTTTATGCAGACAAATGAAGAATCCCCAATTGTCTCCTTGAAGATTATACATCTTGCTAGAAGGAGTTTCATGGGCATTGTCTGAAGAGCTCTGGTTACAGCCTTCCCCAGCTGTGCCTCCAGCAGCTACATGATCTTTTAGATCTGGGTCATTGCCTCCAAACAGCAGCCAGCGATTATCCTGATTTTATCACACCAAAAATACTATTTAAAAAAGACAAATAAAGGATGTCAGATGAATCTTACCATAAGATCACTATATTTCTCTAAATCAGGAGGACTACACTCCCTCTATGAGCTTACTCTGGCTGGCCCAGAGTAGCCCTGCATGGTCCTGGCATAATTATTATTAGTCCATGCTCTCTGTCAATTTTTGGAGGGGAGGGAAGAATAATATATTATTAGGTCACCTATTTAAATGGGAAATAAAAGAGAATTCAGGTAATGAGAAATGGCTTGAACACATACTTTTCTATTCTAGCAGTCACTTAATACATAACTAAATAACCTCCTGCAAAAATGTTATTTCTAGGCTCATTCTAGTAAAAATACATGCAATCATGGAAAGGAATTACTTCTATGCCCATTTTACTTTGGGACCTTGTTCCAGAAATTGAAAGAATCTGACATTTTTTAAAAAAGGAGTGTTAAGAGAGATGCTGTTTTGTGCCTCAGTCCCAGGCTCCTCTTAACTGCTCTTGGAACAGATGTTGTCTTTATTCGAGATGCAGCCACATTCAGTCTTCATCCAAGCAAAGTATTTCAGTGATACAGGATTTAAGAATAGAAATGGAAAATGATTCAGAGTAGAACTAGAAAAGGAAGCAGAATATAACAACCTCACTTTTCCCCTGGTGGTTTTATTTCTGGGTTGAAGTTTTTGGAAAACTCCAGATATTGGGACTCTGAAGCATCTTCAAGGACACGGTGGCCCTGTGGCTTGCAGGATTATATCCTTTGAACACATGTTATTCTAACCGCCTGTAGAACTGCTTTGATATCTGATGTGACTTTAGGGGAGGGGTACAGAAAGAAGGGGATCTGCAATCTGAGGCCAGAGGGGAGAATAATACTCTGAGATTGAGTACTTTTCTATTTTTCAGTAGTTCTGTGTTTCCCAGTTGTTAGAAATATGGGGAAGCTTTCTGCCACATTAGAATGGGCTTAAACATTTCTTTAAACACTTGCAACAATAAAGCATTTGCAAGGGGAAAAAGGTGAAAGGACTTGGAATAGCAGCCAAGTTGCATCTGCTTTCCATGGCATAGAGTGTCCTTCCCTTGTCAGTGGAGACTCGGTCAATTTAAATTAGAACTAAGCATATTGCCGTACTCAAAGTCTAGAGCTGAAATATCTCTCAGTGACATTAGACTTTATAAATTGAATTTGTAATTAGGTTTAATCTTTTCATAGATGGTGAAATTCTCTCTTGCTTAATGTGCCTCATAATTCCTTTTTTCTTGCCAACAGGTGATATTAGTTTTAGAAAAAAATCTAAAACCTTCATTATTTCTGACAAGGGGAAGCCACAGATTTTTTTTTTTTTTTCCAAAGATGAACTTTCCAAATCAGCAAAAGGTTGAAAGACTCTTGTTACAGATTCTGGATGAAATAGAAAACTGGATTGTACTCTCCTACCATTCCTAAACAGACTAATAATGATCAGCATATTGTTTAAGATTTGAAAGCAATTATAAATATAGGGTTTAAAGACATTTGTTTTTGATTTTTAAATGGCAGATGCAGATGTGGTGTTGACTGATGATAGTGACTTGCTGATGGAAGCTGGAACCAAATTTTCTCAATAATAAGTGTCATTCAAAGAGCACAACACTGATGGCATTTGGATTATATCAAAGGCTAAAGGACTGAGTCTCAAAGTCTATGCAAGGGAGGGCACAATGCATTGAAAGATGAAAAATGGATTATCGTCTGGACTTCAACTCTTACATTATTCATACATTGGAGGTGCAGATGCAGCAATGGTGGGAAAATAAGTTGCATAATCTACAAAACTCACCTGCTATGAACCAAGTTCGGTGAATGAGACACTGACTCTCAGTGGTTGTACTTAATCCAATTCAGGATGCATTTTTATAAGTTCAATGAGATTTTCTTATTTTTCAAATTCTTGAAGTATACTAGAGCCTCTTCTGCACAGTCTCTAGTAGCAATTGATTTCAAAGAAAAGTCACCAGATATATAAAAACAGATAAAGAGCTAAGCATGCTTATAGCACCAACTACCTTCCACTGGGGGTCTCGTTTGCCCTGTTATTTTGATCTGCATACATTATTATCACTTTTCTTGTCACCAAATATTTCTTATAACATCTACGCTAAGCCATTAACATTTTTCCATTTTACAGATAAGGAATAATGCTATCTAAATTAGGATGAATAAATTTTTATTTTCCTCTGGAGATAGTTGGCTTTTACTGTGGGGATGGGTTTACATAGAGTATGCTACTTCTGGAATCTCTCTTCAAGAAGAGAGCACTATTCTTTTTATTAAGCAAATGTCCATATAACTTTTATAATTAAGTTAGTATCTAGAAATTTTAGTAGCAATTAGAAATTCTAAATTTTATAAGTGTTTCCCTGACCCCTTGTTGATATAGGTATCAGCACCTACCAGCCTTCCCCCAACACATCTCTAATTCACAGTGATCCAGGTCTATGTCCTTGCCTAGAGACAGGGGTCAGCTTACTTGATCAGCATGTGCCCTGGCCAGTGAGCATGGTTCAGTTTTGCCCACTAAATACAAATGGTAAGAGTGTGTGCCCCCCTACACACACACACGCTCACAGATGTGGACAGAATGGGTGGTAGGCTAGAACTGTAATAAGACTCAGTGTGGAGAGGTAGGCTTGAGAAACACTGAAAAAATACAAGACAAAACCCCTAAGTAAGATTGAGCAAGGCTCACACTCCTCTGCACTGCTCCATTCATCTTGCTGACAGTTGTGACTCTTATCATTACCAGGTCCTCCCTAGCCATAAACTCCCCAGGTGCTGCCTAGTTTCCTGATTGGTTCTTTTCCAGAAAGGTGTTCCTCTCTCTTTTTCCTAGTGGAGACAACAGGAAAAAAGAAGTATAAGCTTAACTCTGATTGTCTTCATTTTTTGACCACTCCTGGAGGTTGAAACCCACAAAGCTGATGTGATTCTGTCAGGACCCTTCTCTGACCACCAGATTCCCAAATGTCCCTACATATGTGTGACTTTAGAAAACACCAGCATAAAACCAATAAATTATTGGCCACTTGTCCCAACAATGGAAGAATAGCTTATAGTCGTCTTTTTTTAGAAATTTTGTCTAAAATTGATTCTTAAGAAAGATTTGATCTTGTCCTTTTTTACATGAAATGGCATCTTTTGTGCTTAATACTGTCCTGGTGGTTCATTTCTTGAAGTTGTTCTGTGCATAGTTTCTACTTGAGAGTGAGAAGACTCTCTTGGATTTCCATCAGCAAAGGACGCTGAGTCAGAGTTGCCTGCAAGTCACAGCCATGTGATAAGGCAGGTTAGTTGAGGAGAATGACTGAGTAATGCAGGCAAGCCAATCCTTCGGGAGACTGACAAGCTGACTCTGAATCAAACGCTGATTTAAGTTCCAAGTTAAAGCGAAGGACCAGTCAGCAGGAGCAGTGCCAAGCCTTCCCTATAGGACTGCAAAATTTGGACCTGGCACTGCTGCCATTCACTGAAGAGTGCATCAGGTGCGCTCCTGAAGCCATACTTAATAACCAGTGACAAGACGGTATGGTCTTGGCACACAGCCAACCCCAACACAGTGTTTGTCATAACATTAGTTTGCTGGGCAGGAAGCGTGAGGAGAACAGCTGACAGCAAGAGATGATGCAGCTGTCACATCTGCTCCTGAGGAGTTTGAGCAGGCGCAGAGTGCTGAAGAAATGTCCTCCAGAGTGGACTCAAAGTAACTGCAGATGCTGGAGCTGGCCATGAGTGCTAACTGCAGAAACAACGGGAAAACACTGGGCCACTGCACAGGAGTGCAGAACACAGCAGGTCTTTTGAAGAGAACATTGAAGACATGGTGTCTGCAATGTCACATCACAGCCAAAGGCGATGCCTGCACTCTCTCCATTGTCTTCAGTGTAGCGAGGGAGTAACTTTACTAGGTATGCTACTCTTGGGTTGTGTTTTCTAGGACACCTTTATATTGTTTATAAACATGGGTTTCCCAACCTGAGAAAAAGATAATTATTATTTGAATCCTACATTCTGGAGTTAATGACAGGAACTATATACAATTAGTTAACATGTCCTAAACATGTCGCAATCACAGACCCCTATATTGAGCAAAGGGGCACATATGTTCAAAGGTACCAATTCTTTATTTTTATTATTTTAACAAAACAAAGGCCCTCATTGTTTCATATTGAGTAGTTACATTGAAAGGAGACACTGGGCTGGCAAGATGAAATAGTTAAAATATCACTATCAGCAAAGAGGAAGATTTCATAGCCAGATTATCCTTAAAACTTACAGTCATTCCACCATTTTTCATTCCACCATTTTTCACACCCCCACCAAAATGGTGGAATGAGAGAGACATCATTACCCTATGTACATGTATGATTAACAAGAATGATACGAATGTACATCATGTCCAAACATAGAAATGAAAATCTGTACCCCATATGTGTACAATGAATCAAAATGAAGTCTGTAAAAAAATTAATTAAAAAAAAAATAATTATAAAACAAGCTTACAGTCATAATTGGCGGTTTCAGATGCAACATTAGAAAACTGGTAAATTCTTTGGCTAGTGACACTTGGGTTCACATGCTTGACTGATATGTCTTGGTAAATGGAAATTTAACAAATACTATATAGTGCTTGCTATACCTGGGCTCTTTGGTAGGCACTAGTGATATCATTTAACAACATAATCAAACAGTTAATGAATTTTCACACTTTTGCCCTCATGTTGATTTAATCAATAATCACAGCAGAGTCAGAGTTTACTATTGAAAACAATTTTATCAGTTTAAACTTTTCATTTAGTTCCCACATTATTGAATAATTTTTGTTATTATTCAAGGAAACTGAGGCAGAGAAAAACATCTGGATTCCCAGGGTTGCATTCCAATGAGATGACTTGATCTGTGGCTCTGTCTCCAGGGTTTAGGGGGGCAAGTAGGGCACCTCACAGCTCCCTTGAGAGCCTTTCTGTCCAGTGAGGTATATCCTGGATCCTGTTCTCCCTTAAGCAATTACTGTTGATCCACTTTTGTATCGGTCACTAATAGTGGAGGTTCTACATATTGTCATTTACTGTTTTGTTTCAAACTGATTTTGAAGTTTCCCTTTTACTTACCTAAACTAAATCTTTGCAGGAAAAAAAAAAAAAAGGTTTGGCTTTTTTTTTTTTTCTTCTTCTTTTTTAAATTCCATGTTGCAAATATTTGTACCCTTCTTGTGGATGTAGTAGGTACACTGAGTTTCCAAAGGAAAGGCTGGATAAAATGCCAGGGTGAAAATTCTGTGACTATGGATGGAAAATTTAAATACCCTCTTTGGTGGTTTTTGAGCATTAAGCTGACATGTACCTTAAATAAACCTCTTCACTACCCAGGAGACTGCCATTCAAGGATACTTTTGAGAGTTCTAATACAAAAGTCCACATCCCTCTCATCCCAGCAGGGCCTCTCCTCCTAGACTCCTGTTCCAACTGTATTGTCTATGGCCAATAAGAGTTTTCAGCATCACCCACACTTAGTTGATTAGCTTATGCACATATACAGATAAATCAAACTCACACATTTGAGAAAATCCAAAATATTTGTGACAATAATAACCCTCCTTCCGAAAAAGAAGGTGTCAGTGAAAAGATTCCCTTTCTTTATGTCTTTTCCAAGTCCCACTTTATAGCAATCTCAGTCTTTTCAGATTGAACCCTACTTTTTAAATGTAAAACTTACCCCTAATACTCTACTTACACCCATGGACTTGTGTCCTAGGGAATCCACAGTTAGGTTCCACTGTTGGAGCTCTGATGTCCTCCTCGGCATTGAGGGAAAGACCTCTCTTTCCTCTTGCACATTCCTGCCTCTGGCCTCCCATTATAGGAATAATCCTCTCCCTGTGCTTGTCCAGGATCAGTGAACAAACATGTCTTTGATTCCATAGACACCATTGTCAATGGGCATAAGCTCTGGGCTGTGTATATCTTCACTGTTGATTTATCTCAGCATCTAACCTGGTGTCTGATGCACAATAGATTCATCAAAATGTGATAAATGGATTAATGAATTACAGTCATGAATTTTCTGAATGTTAATGATCTTGACAAGCCAGAGGGCACTTAATGCTTCTGTTTTCTCCTTGTGTTAGGAGCATAGTTTCACAGATTGCTTTTAAAGCCCTAGAGCAATTCTTTTGAGTCTGGTCTTTCTTACCCAAGGGCAGTTCAGAATGTATCAAGCATTTTTTTTAGAAGAATTGTCTTTAACAACTGGATTGCTTCGCTGAACAAATCTTGGCTCTGTACCCATCATTTGTACCTTGACTCCTGCTGGGGTACTTCCTGTGCATTTTGGATCCAGTGGTGTTGGCACTTCTGACTCTTATTCTGAAGCCCAATTTATCTAGACTGTAGATGCCTTGGAGCCTTATCTAAGACCACACTTTGAGAAAGTTTTCTATAGGTGTTCCTCTGCACGTATGAAAGTTAGCTTCCTTGAAATGGGATCACAGATATGTAAGTAAGCAATATGGAGTAGGAATCAGCACCCCTATTATCCAAGATGTTAATATGACATAATATTTAATCAGGAGGGGGAGGCATTTGCAATAAAAGCTCTTCTCTACAATTATGTCTTTGAATCAAATTTGCTTGCATTGATTTCAAGGGTTTTTATGTGGTATGCCACCTGTTCTAGCCAGCTTTTTCTCTGCTGTGACTTGAAACAATTGACAAGAACAATTTTAGGAGGAAACATTTATTTGGGGGCTCTTGGTTTCAGAGGTTTCAGTATGTAGATGGTCAAGTCCATTCTTCAGAGCCTGAGGTGAAGCAGAGCATCATGGTGAGAGTGTGGCAGGGGAGAGTGGGTGGCTGTGGGTATGTACCAGGAAGCAGAGAGAGACTTCACTCACCAGATATAAAATGCACACCAAAGGCACATCCCAGGGACCCACCTTCTTGGCCATACCCTACCTGTCTTCAGTTGTACTCAGTCGATCCTGTCAGAGGATTAATTTACCCATTGGGCTAAGTCTCTCATAACCTAATCATTTCACCTATAAAGCTTCTTGCATTTTCTCACACATGAACTTTTGGGAGTTGCACACTCATATCTATACCATAACAGCATACTTGAAACTAAAATGTGTCCATTTTGTCATTTATTAGAATATTTTGTCTTAGCAGTCCTATATATAAGAGGCACTTGCTTCTTAACAAGAGGAATTTTTAATACAACATAACAAATATGAACCACATACAAAGCCCTTTCATTATTGCCCTCCTATATTTTGAGAAAGGAATGAAATGTTTCTTTTATGTAATTTCTTCTTTTCTTCCTATCTTGCCTTCCTTTCTCCATTCCTATTTTCTTCCTATTTTGAGGCAGAAATTATTACTGATAAAATAATTTTTTTCTAAGGAAAATGTGTTTTAAAATTGCTGGGACTGGTGAAAGGCTACATTAAAGAGTGCTATTTAATGTGAATTGGGCAGGATCTGTAGAAAGTTTCCTACGATTAAAGATGAATTTCCTCCTCATTTCTTCTTCTTCCTAAAGTTATAAGAATTCAGGAAATGCTGGGCTGTTATCTTCCAATCCCGTGGGAGAGGGCAGGTAGAGCTATACACTCTGGCTTCAACTTCTCAGTTAAAATCAGTAAATTTCTTTTTCAAAAGCCCAAGAGAACAACAGGTATACCTGTACCCACAGAGTGGCTTTCTTTTTCTAAAATTAAACATGCCATTTTACCAATGGAACCTACAAATTCCACGTATGGCTAAAGATGTTGAGCAATACTGTCATTCAACATGATGGATCTGTGAAATACTTTCTTCTGCATGAATAAACTTGAGACACATAATTATTTAGTCTTTTAGGAATGAGAACAGTAAATATGATAAGTAAGTGAGATTTTTTCATATCTAGAAATATGACTAACTTCTTATTCTGAAAAAAATTCCCAGTTTTATAAGTACGAAAGCCCCGAAGAATTAGAAAAAGTAAAAGAAATATCATCAGAGGAAAATACCATTAAGTTAATTTCAGAGAAATAAGCAGTCACTGACGCTGATGACTCCACGGGTCATCTATGGACTCCCAGTGTCTTACAGTTTCCTTAATAGCCTGCAAGACGGGGCAGTTGACAAGGCCCATGACCCACTTGCAGCAGGAAGCTTGACAAAGGTAACACAAAAAGTGGCTACTCCCTCCGAGCAAAGTCTACTGAGCATGTGCTATAAAGCAAACCCAATCACTGAAGGGAGATTGTATGAAAATTTGCTTTTTCCAGCTGAAATCTAGGTAGAGAAAAAAAATCTGTTTCATGATATTGTGATTATAAGTATCCAACCTCCATGTAGATATGTCACTAGTGTATTCTACCTGTGATATATAAAAAATCCCAGAGTAAGAATTAACTGGGAAGGAGTCATAGCACGGTAGTGACCCTGGAACTTGAGCAGAATAAACACATATACACCCTGGAAGAGCAAACTCCATATAATTCCTCTAGATAAAATTTCAAGAAATATGAACTCAGAACAACAACAGATCACAAAAGCAAATGAATAAAAATACCATATACTGCATCAGTAGAATCAATAGAAAAGCAGAACCAAACATGTAAGAAACATAGAATGTGCAGCCTTATGGACATTGTGGATAAATTAAAAAATGAGTATTTTGAAATAGTTAAGAAAATTGTGAGATATGGGTTCAATATTTGTGTCCCTTCCAAAACTCATATACTCAAGTTCTAATCCCTAAAATGATATTTGGAGCTGGGGTCTTTGGGACTTCATGAAGGTTAAATGAGATCATGAAGGTAAGGCCCTAGTCTGATGTGATTAGAGTTATGTAAAAAGAGACAAGAGCTTGTTCTTCCTCTCTTCTCTACATGAGAAAGAGCAAGATGGCAGATATCTGCCGGTCCGGAAGTGAGTCCTCACTCTGATTTCAGACTTTTACCCTCAGAAACTGAAATAAGTTCCTTATTGAAGCCACACAGCCTGTGGTATTTTGTTATAGTGGATCACACATACTAATCCAAATACAGATTGTCTACTTCCAATAAGTATCTGGTTTTACTTTCACCAGATTCCTTGACAGCTACTTCAACTATCTTTCATATCTTCCTGCTTTATATGAAAAGCCTAAAAAATTCCCCATATTTTAAGAATTACAGACTTAGGGTTCGTACCTCTGCATAGATCTTAGGGTAAGAAAATCTTTTGTGTTAAAAAGATCAGGACTCCTCTCTCTCACCATGTAGCCAAACCCTTACCACAGCCTCTGCTTCTGGTTTCTCATAACCTCTGCAATTTTAGCACTAAACATTTTTTTCCTTTTTTTCCTTGTTTAAGAATGCAATGATGGATTTGAAATAATCATTCATTTACTCACTCATTTATCTCAAAATCATTCATTGAACAAATATTTCAGAGTCCACACTACATACCAGACATTTAGAGAATACTTAATAACCTCCACTGCCACACAACAAAGAAGCCTCCTCTTGTGGTTAGGCTGTTGTGCTATGTTACAGTTTAGGGAGACATAGAGTAAAGAATAACCTCAGGAATTAAGTGAATTATCAAACATGGTAGAGGTGTTAAGTGTTATCAAAGGATTAGGCTGAGTTTATCTTCATTGTAATTTTAACTGGTCACATTATTTCTCATTAAGAAGTTGACCTTCAGAAAAAGGACCAAATGGAAGTCAGTGAATGGTCATGCCTATGTCTGGAGAAAAGTGTACCCAGCAGAGCACAGTTCTTACAGGGTCTGTCTCAGTCTGGAGTGTGTTTGAAACATCACAAGACAAGTACGAAGGCCAATGGGACTGGCATCTGAGCAGAGAGAACAGATCGGGGAGAGGCAGCAGGGTAGGCAGAGGAGAGCCTGCCCACAGTGCTGGATACACCATTAGCATACTTGCTGTATTTGTTTGTTTGGTGTCCTTTGCTGAGGTTTCTATTGTGTTTTTCCTGCATTTCTAGTTGTTTGTAACTGGAGGTACAAGTTGGCAATGATCCTTTTTCAGATCTCACCGTAAAACTTCTTCTTTCTATAATTGAGCACAGCACTCTGATTTCTTTTTGATTAACATCCATTAATTGTACATACTAACAGGGTTCAATGTGATAGAGTCATAGAGCACACAGAGCCTACTGATCAACCCCAACCCTCCTGTACCCACCCCCAGTCTCTACAAGTCACTCCGCTACCCTCAGGGGGACTGTTTCAGCTTCACCTTATGAGACAGAATATGCGGTGCTTGTCTTTCTGGTGGGCAAGCACCTTCCCACTGAGTCCAGGCTTCTTTTAATTGCTTTATTAAGTAGAAAGATCATTCCATTTCATTAGGTTAGTTTCCTTTCTCTTTTGTCTCTTAATTCTGAACTAATAGATGATGAAATTTTATTTATATAAATTTTAACTCAGGATTTTTCTCTATGCTGTACAAGTGTGATTTAAGTCACTAATTACAAATTGTAGTGACCATCAGCACAATTACAGCATTTTTCACTGATGAAGTTTACTACAGAAAGATGTTAAAATTGACCTTATTAATACATGCTAATAAAGTGTATTCATAATTCAGTTATTAAGATGAGTGCCAAATAAGGCTGAGTGGAGGAAAATCAATTCCACTTTGAGAGAGTTTGAGAATGTTCAAATCAGTTATTTCCTCCGCCCTGTTGATGTTGGGCTTCCTCATTGAAACTTTGGCAAAGAGAACATAGTTGAATAGGATACAAGTTAAGACTTGAAGGTACTGCTGGACTCCTGACCTCTGGCAACTAACTAGAAGAACTTCTCTGGAGCAGCTGCTATCATTTCATCCTGGGCTCAGAACGAAAAGTGGTGAGGCAAACGTGAGCCCAGCACAGAGCCTGCAGCTCTCTCAGATGATCTGCAGTCTCTGACCTGGATGGCACATGCCAGCAACCTCTGCTAATGGGCAGGAAGCAAAAGGAATACTGCCACTGGCCTGTGATTGGGGTTTACTACTTCTCACTTTTGGTCAACGACTGAGTAAAAACCTTTGCAAGAAAAATTTGGAAATGACCATGGTAGATCAAATCAGTTTAAAACATTTGAAGGAAGGAAGAGAGGGAGATAGGAAGGGGCAGTGATAGGAAAAGAAGAAAGAATAATGACTTCTCTCTCCTAAAATAAAAGGAGTGAGCAGTGAGCTAATTAAAACTTTCAAATACAATCATAGAGAAGAGATAATTCAAACTGGCTTAAGGAATTAAATGTTTGAATAATATCTTAGAAACATAAAAGGCATTTCAAGTTTGCAGTGATCACTTCATTAGGAAAAGGTGGAGAGATCTTCTGTCATTTCTCAGGTCTCTGCTACCCTAATCATTCAGTCACCCTGATAGGACAGGCAATCTGATGTCTTCAGGAGGGTTTCTTTTAATACTTATGAAGTTAACCTGAGGAAACTCTTCTATATTTATGCTGTTATGTTATTACCTTGTTATGTGTATAGGCCTTGACTTTTATAAGCTTAGTATGCTAATGATTCCTTCACTTGGGATCCATAAAATATATATGAATTTTCTTTCCCATTAACTGCTAGGCTTCCCATATTTTTCTCGTTCTCTGAATTATTAATAACACCAGCCCCTGCTCACAGTTGTTGCCATCAGCATCACACATTTATGAAGTAGATATCTGCTTTTATCACGGTTAGATGCTGTACAAAGTGAGTTAAAGAGACCTGACCCCTGTAATCTACAGAAACTTTGCCTTGTAGAGAGAACTGTGAGTGACAGGACTGAAAGAAAAAGATTTAAAGTAAAACTGGGGAGGAAAAGCTCATCATTAAATGTGAAAAGAAGTTGATTTTTCTGTGGTACTCAGGGAAGGAAAGCTTATTAATTGACCAGGGTGGAGCTTTGAAAAAGGCTTCATTAACCTAACTAAAAATTCCAAAGATGTCTGGATGAGAATATTTAGGAACTCCAAGACACTGAGTCTGTCCAATAAAAATAACAGAAGGTGTGAACAGAAGAAAGCACGTAGGGAGAGTGAGTTCATGTCAATCCACCATTCTTTAGTCACTGCCTCATAGTGTAACAGGTTTTGGATATTTGATCATAAAACCTTTATCCCAGAAAGTTTGTGTAAAAATTTTTACCTTACTGCCTTGCTGAACGGCCAACACACACACACAGGTACTCCCAGACAACCAAATAAAACAAGCTTTCCTATTTTTTCAGTAAAATATTCTGCATGCAATACAATAATGTCAAAAAAAAAAGTAAAGGCAACAAATAGCAAAAGTCTATCCCATTCCCAATTCTCTTGACCTCATCAAAAGACAATGATTATATTAGTTTTGACAGAAGATGAATGTATTGGTCAAACTTATAGGTTTCTAATTGATCACATCTGGAGAAATGATAAGATTTGACTTTTCATGAGAACTGAGAAGAGGGACTGCCTGGACTGTCTGATGGTGTCTCTTCTTGACAATGCACCATCCACTGGAAAAGCAGGCGCAGATTGGTGTGGGGTGCCTTGGAGGGGTGTGTGTACCATGCTGTTTGCTCTCCTTAGTATTTAGCACGAGCATCTTGTCCCTAGATTTTGTTTAATTTGAGATCAATTTCATTCTTGGTATTTCTAACCTGTTGAAATTCTACGTAAGATCTCAGCTTCCCTGAGATGAATAAAACGGAATATTTTATACACTTCCTTGAGATGGCATTAAAGGAAACGGCAGCCATGAAAATGTCATGATGCAATTTAGTAAAAATTTATCTTTACAGGGAATTGTTCAATTGCAAGTGAAATGAGATTGGAAATAATTTTTTCTTCTATAAACCTTACACCTAGAAGATAATACATCTGTTTAATATGTTCTGTGTCCACACCAGATTGAATTCAACAATAGCCATATACGGTGTTATCAATACCTTTCCAAAGCAGAATACATCACAAGGAATACATCTCACTCATTTGTTTTAATTAGTCTTTCCATTATTCAAAAATACCAATTATTATGAGTTTATGGCTGAGAATATGTAAACATTTGATATTCATTTATTTTACATTTCAATTTAACCAACAAAGCACATATAGTTTCCTTTATCATCCAAAAATACACATAGACTGTAATTATCTTTAGTTATATGAATATATGCATTAAAATATTTCATAAATTAAATTTTTCCAAATGTGAATATTATTGCCAACGTTAAGCCTATCAGCTTATTTTTAAAATCTTCTTTAAATATAATGTGAAAAAACTTAGTAAAGAAAAGCCTTCATTGTCCGTAGTGTTGTCTAATAGGATTGATAAACCCAATAGGCTATTCTGTTCTACTCTTCCACCATTTTTTGCTACCACCCAAACTAGTAGGATACCCTTTCCTGAGCCCTAAAATTCCTTCCTCTCTCTTTTTTCAACTTACTTTCTTCGTTTACATTGCAGTCATCTCATTGTTTTCTCATTTCTAATTCATAAAATTATCCAAGTTCTCTAGGTTATGACTAACTGGGAGGTAGGTCTTACAATCCCTCTGCTGGCTGATTTAAGAGAATTTTCTCCTTTTTGGAAACCCCAATATTTCTATGTATTAGTTTATATTTTATAATATTTGTATAATACTTGTATGGATACTTATAGACTAGTTTGGATTATACTATTATGATTTTGTAATTTTGATTCATTGTTCACTATATCATCTAACTTTTTTCCATACTGACTCCAAAGAAAATTGTAATTTACTTTGATTATTGCTTTGGAGAGTAGGGAATGATTGATGCTGCTGCTGATATTACTCACAAGGACATTGCTTAAATCTTTGTAGTTATTATATGGGGTCAAGTTTCTTTAACATTGGATGATAGCTAATCCCCTGCTGTAGTCCTTTAACATATTACTATGCTGCAATAATTATTCTGTATTACTCAAGTTACCTACATTTAAATTTATTCTGGAGAACACATATTTTCCTGAAGAAGTAAAATACTGATGTCAAAGCCCATACCAATGAACAAATTACTGGGATTACTGAGCCTGTGTGTGTATATGTGTGTGCATGTGTGTCTGTGTGTGTCCGTGTGTGTGTGTGTGTGTGTGTGGTACAAATCAAATCCAGTGCCTCACTCTTGCTAGGCAAGCACTCTCCCATTGAGCTGCACCCGTACAATACATATTAAATGTTATTAATAAGGCAATTTGCTTACCTATGCCTTATTCTGGAAACCTAAATGTCCTTATACTTTTCAGCTTTACTTTGGCAGAACTGAAAACATTTTAAACCCTAGGAGTTTTTGTTCAATGGAAAGTTCTCTTTTGGGAAGACTCCAGGTTAGTAATTTTCTTCCATTCACTACACAAGAAGCACAGATAATTTAGAAGGTAGACAGCTACCTTTTGTGAGATGGAGAATTAATGACAGCAACTAAATGTTCCTTTCATTTACTATTGTGATTTCAGTGGCCTGGGGATTAGTTAAAACTGTATTAATGGAAACAGAGGTCAAAAACATTTTTACAATTGTTACCTTCTACAATAATAAAAAAAAGAGATTACCTGGCAATCCGTTGTCCTAGTCTCTGCAAGTACACACAAAAAGTACTTATAAAGTGTTGTGTTGATGTTGAACGTGAATGCATTCTTGACTGATTATTCTAGGTAATAAGTTGGGATATTTTTCCTATATATTAAAATAAAAAATATATTTTCAGTGTTAGGAGTTTTAGATCCAGTTCCCAACTGTGAATTAGTTTTGTGGTTATTCACAATGTCCAAACTCCTCATAGGAAGTTCCCTTAGCTGTGAACCTCACCTGTAGTCTAACTTAGATGGTTCTTAGTACTTTAGTCTGAATTAAACTTCTGTTCGGCCTTCTAAGAGATAACTAGCACAATGTCAGCTCCCAGCACACAACTATTCATTGTGAAAAATTGGCCTGAAGAGCCAAGGAAAGCCACAGATAGTTCAAGTTTTACAGATTAGTGTAGGACCACATTAAGTCAGAGGCTCATTTTAAGATAAAGACAATTAGGAGCTCCCAAAAAATACTAGGTGCCAATGTTTGTATATTCTGATTGAAAGTTTGACAATGCAACAATAATTATTTATCAGTCTCAAAGAAGCAGCCATGAGATATGCTATTTTCTCTCTGAGTCTTACGGTTTTAATATTTAATCACTACTGTTTCCTACTTAATAGAGACTGTTGAAAGGATCATCAGGTACAATATGCCCATTTATTTTCATTTTTAAGAACTGGATAATCACATCTCATAAATGATGCTATGGTTGATCAAGCTAGGGATTTGAGGTTAAAAAACTGACCCTTCTCACATCATGATTCCAATATAAAAATGTGTACATTTTAACATTTTTTGACCAACACATATAAATAATCCTGGTATTATGCCTTGATTTCTTCCTATATGAACCCTGACTTTTAATATTTCAAATATGGATTCTTTAAATGCTTCTCAAATGTCCAGAAGTGCCTAACAGATAAAAGAAAATATGAGCAGGTACATTCCTTAATGAACATAATAACAATTTTAGTCTTCCATATTATATTGACCTATCTTTTGTGAATAATACCTGTGACTGGAAGGATAAGAGAATTTACATTTATGTAGGCAGGTTTAACCACATTTCTTAGTCAAATTGATTTTCTTTTCTTTTTTTTTTTTTTAATAATAATGGTTTTCACCAACACCACTACAGTGGTTGCTTCTGCCTTAAGAATCTACATGTACCTCTCCAAACTTTGTGTCTTACTTTCAGAAGCTCATTCCTTTACAGTACACAAGCTTTTACAACGAAAGGGCTCAAAATAGTAAAGAGAGCAGAGAATCTCCTGCAATTAATTGCCAGATTAAATACCTTTTAGTGACCTCAGAGAGAATGAATATTAAAAATGCTTACTTAAGGGATTTCAAGACCTAGTGCTTATAATTGTTTTTGAACTTTGGGTTAAGCATGACAATCTCAGATTTACTGGAAGGGAAGGCGTTTTCCAAGGCTCAGCTCAGGTAGTAAGCCTGTGCACAGAGAAACAGAGCCCCACTGCAGGGCAGCTCAGTCCACAGCGGCTACTTTTGCTTCTCAAGTGGAGATGGGGACAAAAGTGAAGGAACAGGAGAAGAAGGAAAAATCCAGCTCTGCTGCTCCAAGGAGGTTCAGAAATTATTAGAAAAATACATAAAGAACAGGATTTGATAAATGAGAGAAAGTGGATAAAGTTGGCAGTAACACCAAAGAGATCAGAATTCTAAGCCAAAATATATTCAATGACATTCAGTCCAAATGTGAACCTTAAGGGCAACTTGTAGAAATGTGTTTTGCAAATCAGATGGGAGCAAGGAAAAATTTTCATATATCACAGCATGGATTTTGAATTTGTAGAAGAGAAGTAATTTTTCTTTTCTTTTCCTTCTCTCTTTCTCTTGCTCTCTCTTTCTTTCTTGCCAATGTAACAGTACCAGCATGGATTTTCCAGTTGCACATAAAACTGAAAGGTATATTTACAAACTATTTATCTTCACTATTTCTAAAGCATCAGAGCAACTTGACAGTACAAGTCATCAAACCAAAGTGAAGAAAACAAGACCTGAGTGTGTGAAGATGGAACAGAAAAAGGAAAAAAGAAAGTATATCTGAAATTTGTCACAAAGAAGCTGTTGAAATTGTGCATAAAACTCAGTACTGCTTTTCCAGGTAACAAAGAATTAGAAGATAAATAAATTAGATCTTATTATATAATATGATTCTGTTAATATTTCAAATTCTCATTAGACTCACACTATCAGAAAATACTATATTAAGCATATTAGGCAAAGATAAATGCAATATTTACCTTGCCTTGGAAGAATATAAAGCCTCTCTTGGCTTATTCAGGCTGAAAACATTCATTAGTTTTTGTTTTTTTTTCCCCAGGATTTCAGTAAAACTCTGATCATTTTCCAATGTGATGGATTGCCAGAACTTTGATGGTTAATCATAGATTTTTTCATTTGATAACATTGTCCAAAACTTCAGTTTAATAAATTTTATTTTTTCTAAGTTAAGATCTTCAGGTATCTGTGTAGTGGTTAAAATACTCCCCTTGCCAATGTGCCTTTCAGCTTAACAATGATATTTTTGGAAGATTGAAACAGGGAATATCCTGCATCATTTTGTTCCACCTCTAAAATATACTTTTGTAAAATATCACAGTCATGCAGTTTAAATATGGGAAGCATCAAAATTCATGGTATCCAAGCAATTCACATTCACCTCCGGTTAATGTTAAAAACTGCCACAAGGTTGAAATAACTGAGAAACCAAAAAACCATATGAGCAATATATCCAGCAGTCTGTTTCTCCACCATCTTCCCATGGTCATCTGTATTTCTTTGAACTTCTAGCAAGAACTATAGAAATGGAAGGACAGAGAATGTGTTCCAAGACTAACGCAGTTGCAATTTGAGAGAGCATGCTTTTAATCATACTTTTTTTTTTCCTTTAGGTGAAACCACAGTTACTTGAAAGTAAGCCCTCTTTTAACTTTAATTATTCTCAGTATCTAGCTCTTCTGGGTGCCCTGATGCTAGTTTACAGTGAAATGAACACAAATGAAGCAGGAAGATATGTAATAAAACTTTTAAGAAAACAGAATGTCTTTGCAAATGTGAGCTCTCAATGTAAAAAAGCAGAACTATGACACATAAACTTGGTATGTAGCTGAGATGAAGCAACTCATTTGGGGGCAAAAATGTACTTCTCTGCCTGTGTGCAATGGTTGAATTCAAGAAAGTACTATTTTGCTTTAGTTTTTGTTTTTTGTTTTGGTATGCATTTGGCTGAAAACTACAAGAAAAATGTTTGCTCAAGTGCATGTGTGAATAGGGAAGTATTCATGAATATATCTTTTGCATATGTCCACAAAATAAAACTCCAATTTATGCAATTTTTAAAAACTCTCCAAAGAATACAAATGACTGAATTCACAAAGGTCATTGCGTTAACTAAGGACCATTTTTCTGCGTGTTCATTTTACATGTTTCTCTGAATCGGTAAATGCCATTCGCCACTTCCTCTCCAACACATCTAGCTGGTTTCCATGGCATTCCGCATTCCTGGGTTAACTGCGCCTGTTTCCTGTGCTGACTAGCGTTTCTGCCTCCAACCTGGACTCTGCTCTCCTCTGTCTGATCGGTGGCCTGAGCTTCCTGTGATTTCTTTTCTCTTCTTTAATTCCTTGCCCCTCGTCCACACTGTGGTACTTATCAGCACTCACGTGTTTGGTTGATGCTCCATCAAAGTAAAGCAACCACAGAACAATGGGCATTTCTTCCCTGGAGTCGCCACTTTCTTTTATTTTTCTTTCTTTCTTTTTTAAACAGGAAAGGTTGATTTTGGCTCACCGTTTCAGCAGTTCCAGTCCACAGTCAGTTGGCCCAGTTGCCTTTGGGTCTGTGGCAAGGTGGGAGTGAATGATGGAGGAAACCCCTTCATCTCAGGCCAAGAAACAAAAGAGAGGAAGAACTGACATCCCACTATTCCCTTTGATGTCAGGTCCTTAATAAGCTAAAACCTTCCACGAGGCCCCACCTCTTAAAGGTTTTACCACCTTCTACTAGTATCTAGTTGGGGTCCAAGCCTTTTACACATAGACTTTTGGGGATATTTAAGATCTAAACTATAGTGGTACAAACACAGTTTTAAAAAACTATATTTTTGATCTGAGGCTGGTAGTTTGCAGATGAGGAACCCACTTACACATGCAAAGACCTTCAAGATACAGTAAGGGAAAAAAGCAGGGCAGAGGCAGGTGTATATGACATGCTCCCTTACCTGGCATAAATGGGAAAAATTAAGGACTTTTTTAATTGGTTCTATAAGCAGGAGAACTCAGGGAAGATAGGAGGAACCAGTAGCAGTGCTGAGCTGAGCTGGCAGCTGTGGAAACAGGGCAGGGATGTGGGGAGCTTTCTCATTTTTTTTTTCCCTTTTGCTTTCATTCTCCAATTATCCCAGCCCAGCAACTGTGATTCTGCCTAAACCCAGCGTTGTCTGGTGTTTTCCTTCGTAGTCTCCTTTAAACTAGCATCCCTCTGTCCACACTTCCACTACCACAACCTGGTGTCACCTGTCACCTCCGCAGGTTAACATGCTAATTGTGTTTAAATTAGCTCTCTTCTTGCAGATTTTCTTTGTGTCACTTTCATGTTTTACTTAACATGCTGCATACTCGGTAGTACAAAAATGATTTTATCACGTATGAAAGATCAAAAACAGGAATATTTCACTACATTTATTTATTTCTGTCACAGTTATAATCATTGCTGAGTGATTACCCATCCTAGTGGCATAGGTATTCAAGCCAAGTGTAGGGACACAATAGGTGATTATTAATTTCTGAATGACTTTTCCTCAATTTAAAGACAATACCATGATCAATTGTATTTAATGTAGCACAGTGGTTAAAAGAGAGTCTGTCAAGTCAGTCTGATTTGGGTTTGTATCCTGATTTTTTTTTTTTTTTTGGTCTGAGTGATTGAACCCAGGGGTGATTAATCACTGGGCTGCCCCCTGCCAGGCCTCTGTTTTCATTTTAAATTTTGAGACAGGGTCTCACTAAGTTGCTTAGGGCCTTGCTAAGTTGCTCAGGCTGGCTTTGAACTTGGGATCCTCCTGCCTCAGCCTCCTGAGCCACTCTAGCATTACAGATGTGCACCTCTGGGCCCAGCTGGTATCCTGATTCTGACATTACTACCTTCCAGATGTTATCCTTAAAATACTGGTTTGGATCTAAGCACACAACAAACACTCAGCAAAGGGTGTTGATTTTGCTGTCATCATCGCTCTGGGCTTGGGACTTGTGTTCCTCTCTGAGGCTCCATAACTCCCATTGTCCCATAGCCATCTTATGTTCTACAACTTTCCCATGTTCTAACTGGTTATTTTTCTACATGCTTCATAGCGTTGCTCACAATTGCCCATTCTTTCAAATGTTTATTTTTGAGACAAAATATTTTTAATTCCTTTGGACATTTTCTGATGATGATGACTTATTAGAACATCTTAGAGCACTGTACCAAGCTAGCACGTGAATGCCTCACATAAGGAGTCTGAATCATCACAGGGAAGTTGGACAAACAAAGCAATTGCCCACTGAGCCTGCCAGTTGCTAAAATTATGGTATCATTCATCAATATAACGTCCAAGGAGCACATACTTCTTTTGTTAATGTGACATGAACACAAAAGCCATCAGCCTTTGTTTTGATGTCTTTCCTATTCTAAAACTCACATTGCATGTGTGTAATTTTGAGCCTTAAAAAAAGAAGCAAAAATTTGATCTAAAGTGTAGATGATGTTTTTCAAGGATGTTGAAAATAGAGTTCATTAAGCAGTGATAGATACAGTTTGGATCCTAATGTCCAGATGTCCATAAGGTTAGAGCCTTGGTCCCCAGGATGGCACAGTTAGGAGGTGGTGGAAACTTTGAGAGGTCTTCATGTCATTAGGATGGTGCCTGGGAAGGATATTCTGAGGAATCCCAGCCACTTCCTCTTTCTATTTTGTTTCCTGGACATAAAGTAAGCAATTGCTCTGCATGAGCTCCTGGTCATTGCCATCCCGCATACCCTCTAGAGGCCCAAAGCAGAGTGTCTTCCTGATCATGAACTGGAAACTAAAACTTGAGACAAAATAAACGTTTTTTCCTCTATAAACTAGTTTTCTCAGATATTTTGTTATAGTGGAGAGCTGAATAATGCTGAGGCATTAATCAAATTCTGTTAATGCCATTACATTGATGAGAAATACAAATTATTTTCTATCACAATTCTATCAATTAAAGATTATCATGAAGAGTCTCTGGATACTTACACATTTCAACTGAATAGCATTTATTTTAAGCTAGAAGAACATTATTTAATAAGCCATGAGAAACTTCAATTTATTTATATTACTGTCATATTTCCATTGAAATTGGTATATTTCCATAACATTTTTATATCAATGTTTTTAAAGGAACATTTTCATTTTTGCATCCCTGAGTTAAGCATGGTTTTATGTTAAGTCATCATAAACTATCAGTTTTTCCCATAAAATAAAATTTGTAGACTCAGATTTGGACAGAATATTATAGATTAGTTAAAACTAACTCCTAATTTTTGTATCATATAGCTATTATTATAAATTTTATTACACAGAATCTTGACTCCCTCATCAGATTATTTGGAAAACATAGGACTTCATCCACATGTAAATTAAATCTACTACACAAAAGTTTTCTGGAACAGGGAGAGAGAATTATGGATATTCAGTCCCTACCCTAGTCTATGCCACGTCATTCTTCCACTGCTGATATAGTCAAATAACTTGAACTTATTTATTTATTCGCATGTCTGATTATTTTAGAAGTAAAGGACAGATGCCGTTAAGAATGATTGTTAAACTGGGCATGGTAGTGCACCCCTGTAATCCCAGTGGCTCGGGAGGCTGAGGCAGGAGGATCACAGGTTCAAAGCCAGTCTCAGCACTGGCAAGGCACTAAGCAACTCAGTGAGACCCTGTCTCTAAATAAAATACAAAATAAGGCTGGAGATGTGGCTCAGTGGCCGAGTGCCCCTGAGTTCAATCCCCAGTTCCAAAAAAAAAAAAAAAGGTTGTTAAATAGCCTAACTGATTCTGAGACTTCCCAGAAAAAATGTCATTTGAACCAATTTTATCAAAATAATTTTGGATGATTTTCATCCTAAAATATGAAGATTTTTACCTTAAAATATAGGTAACTGAATTAGCTTTCATGAGTCATGGCCATATATAAAAGATTTCTTAAGCAATAAGTACTTCTTTCATGTTAAATAATAAATAGAAGAGAGAAGAGTGCAAGGGCAGTATCTGGAGGGGTTTAAATCTTGCTTTCTCTGAAGCCTTTGGGGCTGAGGGCATTCAGCTTCCATCTGGCACCTTTCTTCTCCTTGACTTCTAGTCCTTGTAAAACACAAAGCAGAGATACTAGTCAACAGGACACAGTTTACGTCACTCTTCAGGAACATCATATTTTGCTAAATTAATTTAAAAATTGGAATGTTACTACATACTGCCTAGGATATTTATACAAAATTTGGAATGTATACATACACGTGCATTTTTGTGTTTGTGATTACATATCATGCAAACAACAAAACATATATGCATACACGGTGCTATATTGAAACAATCCACAAGATATGTAAGACACGGATTATGTGCTATGCATATAAAACTGAATCACGCAATGTATTATGGATAGCAAATTCTTACAGTGTTTCACAGTGTTAAGGTTTTGTATAATTAAAGATTTATTTAAGAATAAAAATATGGCTATTTTGAAAGCTTATTCTAACTCACCCTTTTCCTTTCCTTTTTTCTTTTTTTTTAACTCTTACAGGGCTTAAAATGGACTGAACAATCGTAGGTGGCATCATTAATTTAACAAGAAAGGTGTTCATCCTTTACAGAGATATGTGCTGAGATACAGCTGAGAATAATTTAATTTCCAGTGATGTAAGGAAGCGCAGTGGCTTAAGTCTCCCACTGTTTTTCGCATCTTGATTGGATCTTTTGGTGTGCAGCTTGTCTGAGCCTAAACCAATCTATCATTGACGATCAGGCTCTGCAAATAACTCTGTGGATGAGCAAAACTTTTGTTAGATTGTTTTGTGAATTCTGTCAGAGAAACTCAGTTCTGTGAAACTCTTGTACGAAGATTTTGCTCTTGTTGTTTTTGAAATGAAAAATTCAACTATTATAAGCGTGATGGTTTACCTATTTTTGCTCTACTTGTAAATACTATTATATTTAAATAATCCTTAATTTTTAATGCACAACAAATTATTTATGTTTCTATTAGTATGTACACTTAGCTTCATAAATTTCTTTCATGAGCTCATATGCTTCTGTGCTACCCTACAACACTAGTTCTTGCTTCAAGCATTAAGAATCTCAGAAGTGTCAATTGGCCTCTTTGGGTTTTCTCCTCACCATTTCTTCACTGTATTGATAATGGATTGCCATTGTACACTGGAACAACACTCATTACCACCTGAAAGATGAAGGTCAACCGAGGAGAGATTCTAAGTCAAAAGCAAAAGTTCTGAACTCACAATAGAAAACAGAAGGGGAAGGGAGAGTGCAAGGTTTGTCTGCTATGGGTCTTTTATCTCCTACAGACTGATTTTCTCTTCAAAAAAATGAGATTCTGCCTTGGAGCCCTAATACCTACCTATTACAGCCATCAATGAAAACATTTATGACTTGATTTCAGAATTTGTCATCATTTCATCAACATTTAATTCAAAAACAGTAACAGTTTTTGGGCCAACTGATCTGTTGTCCAAATGCACATGCTTTAAGTTCAGGGTCACTTGGATAGAGATGGGTTCTGCACAGGGAAAATGAGAAGATGGAAGATTGGGTGGAAAGAACCTCAGCACAGGGAGAATCTGAGGGTGCTTCATCCTGGCTGACCAGCAAGTCCAAGGCAAATGTATCCCATTAGAAGATGACCACAGCCAGGCATGGTGGCCCACGAATGTAATCACAGCCACTCAGGAGGCTGAGGCAGGAGAATCACAAGTTCAAAGCTAGCCTCAGCAAAAGCAAGGTGCTAAGCAACTCAGTGAGAACCTGTCTCTAAATAAAATACAAAATAGGTCTGGGGATGTTGTCAAGTGTCCCTGAGTTCAATCCCTAGTACCCACCCCCCAAATAAGAGAAGACCACCACAGCAGAGGAAAGAGTGGCCTGTTACTAATCTCCTTTCCGTGCATTGTCTCCGGTGGGAGCAGCCCAGTGGAAGTGTGGCCTGAGAGTAAAATCTCAGATGCATCCAATGGGGATTGGGTCTGCCCATCAACCAGGCTCTACAGTAATATTCTCTGCTAAGGGAGGCTATTTAGGGAAAAATCACATGACTGCCTCATACCCAAATATTTTCTTTCTTCTTTTGTTCTTCATCATTTGAAAGACCCTATGCTATGTAAGCAACACTTACTTCTTTTTGTTTATTTATTTTCTTCATTTGCAGTGGTTGGGATCAAACCCAGGGATTCATGCACACTCTACCACTAAGTCACACCCCCATCAAGACTTATTTCTAAAATGCTATGTGACACAGCTAGGTGTTCCCCTTTGGTTTTGTGAATGTACATAAATGATTTGAACACAGCTTTGGTGTAAACACATGTTCACAGGATAACAAATGTACCTTGCACTGCTAGTAAGCTTTGCTGAATATCAGACTCTAGAACATTATCTCAGGAAAGTATTCTGTATAAATAGAGCAAAAGAAAATTTAAAATTCTCCCCTCAGGGTGTGGTGGCACATGCTTGTAATCCCGGTGACTCAGGAGGCGGAGGCAGGTAGACTGCAAGTTCAAAGCCAGCCTCAGCCACTTCAAGAGAACCTGTCACAAAAAAAAAAAAAAGAAAAAAGAAAAAAGAAAAAGGAAAAAAGAAAGAAAGAAAGTGCTCGGAACGTATCTCAGTGGCATCAGCCCCCCTGCATTCAATCCCCAGTACCAAATCAAAATTCTTCCCTCAGGAACATCTTCAGTATCTTTATAGCTACATTAAATAATTCCATTTAACATTGAGTTACACTTACATGAGTAGTGTATCTTGTGCAGTTTATATCCCTAAATCTGGACAATGCCTTTTTTACCACAGTGGAGATAAATCAGCTACTCTTGCTTTCATATTGTCTATATCAAGGTTATAGATAGGACTTTAGGACTTTGATCAAATCTACTTTTGAGCTGTAAATATGCTTGAAATCACATCACACATTTAAGGGAAATTTTAGAACACCTTGGGAAAAATCCACCATCAACTGCAGGCAAGCAATGACTATCCAGGCACAGATTTTATTTTTATTAACAAAATACAAACTGACAATTGTACACTGAGCTTTTGAAGTTCATGCCTGTTTTGGCCAAGTCATGTAACTGAGCTCCCAGGAAGACTGAAAAGGCTCTTACTAAGGTCCTTTGCTAGTCGACTTCTGTATAACTAATATCTAATGGGGATAACCTAGAGGCCTTTAACCATCCATTCCTCTAATTTAACTAAGCTTTCTTCTTATGTATTCATCATGTGTCCACAGCTGGAGCAAACACACCCAGACTTTCAGTGGCTTAACACATACAGACTTTTCCTCACTCATATCAAGGTCTTTTGTGAAGACGGGGATTGCTTTTTGTTCCCACAGTTATTCAATGCCTGAGTATGGGGACTCCAGGGGTCTCCAGGGAAGCTGGGAAATGTAGACCAACATTGCTCCAGGAATGAGGAAACCCAGACACTGCTGAGCCATGTGACCATGTTTTATAACAAATGCTTTCAGCAAAATGTCATCTATTTGCTTTGTTTTCAATGAAAAGGTTTTCACAGACTCTGATGTCTCCTTCATGCTTGCTCTTCTGTGATCTCATGACAGTTCACAGCCACAAAAGTGTGTTCCTCATCATTTCTATGTTTGCTTTTGAGCATACTGGACATTGTTTTGCAGTGCAGGGTTTAAATACTAAATTGTAAATCTTCTCTCATGTTACACTTTCACATCAACTTGCTTGTTTTTGAAAATAGAAGCACATGGAGCATGAACAAATATGAATGATAGCATAGTTTTTAGAAGTTTTAATTTTTGATTTTGAGTAGAATACATTGTATACCTATTCTGCTTTCTGTGACAGAACAATATCTGAGGATTTTATTTAATAGGTCTCCTCTTAAAATGAGTACTTTAAACAGAGGTGAAATTAAGCTTGTTTAGATCCTGAGAAGAAGAATTATATCTTAATTTGGAGGTATTGACACCTTGCCTTGCAGATGGAGACAGCTAAAGAGAAAACTCTGGATAGATAGAGAAGTTGGAGAGAGATTTTCAGAGCCAATCATGGTTTCCAAGTGGGACCTAGAAACCCCATTTCTCTCTTCTGCTTATTATACTCTTTATCAGTTAGTTTACTAAGATACTGAGGAAAATGGACTGGGTGCCGCAGTAACCATCATCCTTCCTGTGAACCAGATGACCTTGATAAACTTCTCAGCTTCACTAAACTTCAAGTGATTTTCTTTCTGAGTCTAGAATCTTCCCTTCACTTTCTTTTTAAAAGAGCATACACTACAGAAAACATGTCATTGTGAATCCTTTCTTTGCTGAGTTGAGAGCAAACTGAATTCTGACTAAGGTCTTCAGTCTCCTGTAATGTAATAAATAGACTTCTATAAAGTTTTCATTCTCTATTTTACAAATCGATGGTACATGTGGAAGGGACACGACACGATGATTTGATATACGTGTAGTAAAATGGTTATGATAGTCAAGTGGATTAACATACCTATTATTTCACTTAGATACCCAAATTTTTTTTATTTGTTACATCAAAGAGATATAGTAATCAAAACACTATGGTGCTGTTGTATAAACAGTCACAAAGACCAGAGAATAAAACAGAGAGCCCACAAACAAGTCCAAAAATATCGTCAATTAATTATAGACAACCATATGAAAAGGAATTTACATGGAAAGCATACTGTCTTCAATACATTATGGCAGGAAAACTAGAATTTCCAAATGCAAAAGAATAAATTGGAAGCTTATACTTGAAAATCAATTCAAAATGGATTAAAGAATCTAAATAAAAGAACTTACATATTAACATTGGTCTGTGCAATTTTTGCTTTGACACTTTTAGTTCTTTATCTACTCAAAATTTTCAAACAGGCATATGAAACAAACTGTTATTTTCAAATTTTCTTTTAAATACAGTTTAACTTCAGATATACATTGAATGATATTCATAAAGTAGCATACTTGTTTCACAATTGTGTAAGCATATCGTACCTTATTTTTCATTGATCATTACTTGGTGCTTTTACTTATTTAATTGCACAGATTTTAAATACTAATAGGTTTTAAAACTATTGCATTGAAACTGAAAGTTTAATTTAACTCATTCTGCCCCCAATTCTTCATCTGTTTTTCTACTTAAATTCCCTCACTTTTCTATTCCAGGTAACAAGTAAAGGTATGAATAACAGATACTTTATTTAGACGTGACCTTTAATCTTTACTTTCATGGTACAAAATGATACTGTCCAAAAAAGTGAGGAATGACAAACTTTAGTGAAGTACTTGAGAGAAGACTATATAGAACAAAAATGAAAGTATTATACAAATTATCACCATGAATCTATTAAAAGAGACACACTTTAAGTTAAATATAGCATTGTATTTCCTACATCTATCAAATTTGAAAATACTATTACTGTACATTAAGAGATACCATATATTAAGACATTGTTTAAAATTTGCAAAACAGAGTTTACAACATTGAAGAAAGAGGGTAAATCAGCCAGCAAGCATCCAGCTCATTTAACTGTTTAATGAACTAAAACAATATCGGAAAAACACTGAATCAATATTAATTGTTGTTGTTTAGCTTGGTTATCCATGATTTTATTTTCTACATATATTGTGCAAGAGAAGAATGTATATTGTGCAAGGAAAGAATGGCTCTTTCATAGCTGGCTGCCCAATCCGCTGTATTCTAAAGAGAGAAAATGAAGAAAGCTTAGGAATTATCCAGAAGGAGCCAGTTACTGTTTCTGAATGTTTTGGGTGTTCCCCAAAGAATTTCCTTGGCAGGAGCCCTTCTTACTGTTTTTATTTAATAGATAACAGTTCTGACAACTGCAAATTGACAAGCAAGAAGACAGCATGTTGCAGGCCTGTGTTTTTGTGGGACTATTAAATCGCTTCTGGTCTTTTGGTTATTGCAGATTTATTTGTGCAAAGAGATTGTTTGTGAATGGAAGCCTGAGCTTTGTGTACATGCAAATTATCAGGTTCCCAGGTGCCAGCATTAACTGAGCATGCAAACTTAATTGCTTACAATGTTAGAAACTTCAGACTGGGAACTCGGTGGGGTGAAACAGCATTGAATTTATAGCAAAGCATAAAAATCATGACACCTGTACCTTGTTTCTGCTATATCTAATGGCTGGCAATTTTTAATTGGCAAAGTTTAATTTTAAAATTTTAACTTTGACCTTTTGGTATGTGAAATCTACAATGAATAAGACATCATGCTATAACCAAGTACTCATGTTCTGAGTTTTTTTCATTAAAATTACTGCAATAGTCAAAGTGAAATGGAATTTAAAAAAAAAAAAAAAACAACCATGGTAATAGCATTGAAATGGATCTGAAACATAGATATTGAAATTGAACATTAGCCTTTATGCCTAATGATTTTTTTTACATTAAAACATGAACTAGGGAGAAGTGAAATCCAGACAACTAACATCAAGTTCCCATGCATTTGGATATGAAAGTTCCCTGTGACTATTCAATGTGTTTTCTAAATTGACAACAAAGTCATTTATTTATTTTTTAATGCTAGAATAAGTTAAGTATAGAATCAGTGGAATGTCTGTGTTAACTGTATTTATCTGCTTATCTAACATATTAATTTGCATGTAGTAATAAAAGCAAAGGGTCAATAATGTAATTGTCCCTGTTACATCAGTAGAACATTTATATCTTCTTTATGCTCAATCAGAGGGTAGAGAATGAGCAGTATAATGGCTAAGTTTATCTATCAATGCAGAAACTCCATTCATTACTACCCAGCTGTGTTTGCTTAGCCAAGTGATAAAATGGATTACCCTGGAATGCAAAAACAATGGCAGTATGGATTGTCTAGGAAAACAGGAAGCTGGTAAAGGACACATTGGAATCCAATTTGAAGTTTTTAGCCTCAATTAAAATGATGAGGAAGTAACAGAGCAAATGGATCATGCTGGGATGAAGTCATCTAAATTGCTTCAACTTTAAAGCACCGCAGAGCGTCGATGAAACTTAAGAAACAGAATTATTGACAGGCATAGACCCTTGAACACAATGCATTCATTCATTCCACTGTTTGTTTTTAGACCAATGCTTATTGAGCCTTTCCTTGATCTCAAGCAGTGTGTTAGGCCTGGAAAATCCTACCTTTTCCACATCAGGGTAATGATTTCTGACAAAGATCAAACTGTATCTTTATTTATTAAAGCAATCTTATCCCACTGCAGGAGGCCTGAGTCCATTTTTTTCCTTACAAAATTACACAATACAGAACAAAACACAAAGTGCCCAAACTAATCAGAATTTTTTCACTCATGACTACCACCTTATTACAATTAGACTCCCAAACATCAAATTTCCCATGAGTCCTCACAGAAGCAATGAAAAAGTACTCTTTTGATGCAGTCATAAAAAAATTTGATACAAGTGAAATCTAAGAGTATTAGAGTGTTACCTCATGTTATTAATTGATTTACAGAGTGCAGGAAGATTTATCTTTCTTAAGGAATAAGGAATGCAGAGAATATGATTTTTTTTAATTTGATAAACTGGGAGTGACGTTAACCATTTATTTTTTCCTTGCCTTGTATACACTGTGATTGCAAATATTAAGGGGTCCTTATCATCACAACTCTGTGAACAGCTACTGTGATCTATCTTGCCATTACAGTGGTACCCTGCTATGCCTACTCTTGTTTTCTACCCTAGCAATGCATGATCCTCCCAATGCACCAGGATAAACTAATATGAAAACTCATCCTCAAATTTCTGCAGCATGACATAAATGGAAGTCACCTAAGGGCAAGTCTGGCAGTGACCCGATCTTTGTGGGTATACTTGGAGGCCTGCGGGGCCACATTTCTCTTTGATGCTGCATTTAATATGAAGTGACATTTGCCTGGAGCTTTCCACTGCTAATGCTGATACTCTTGGGCTTGTATCCAGAAGGAATAGGGTATCACCTCTTGGGACAATATCTCCTTCAGAGGAAGTTCAGTTCCAATTAAACCTATCAAATGAAATGCTTGTATAAATCAGAAATGCCATAATAAATCAGATTTCAGAGGCATTTTAACAAACTCCTGTTCTTTTCCACTTCTACTTTTCATGTTTTAAACGTTGAAATACAGTTCTATGATTCTGTCTTGATGAATTTGTATGCGACATAAGATTCTTTCACTCATTTACTGTTTGGGAGCCCTTACTGTGTATATTGCATAAAAACTGACTACAAAGAGTCGGAAACGTGCTTTGTAGTGTGTTAAGTCTGACAAGAAAGCAAATCACTATGTCCTATCATTATTTCAAGCACCATACTGCTTAATAATATTGAAGGAATTGAGGAAGTTTTAAGAATGGAGTTAGTATGTGAACATAATCTTAATTGATTCAAAGTATTCTCATTGTGGTGACAGAATTCAGAACAATCACCTGAATAAACAGCGGCAAAGACAGAATCATGATGGATCACCCAGATATTTGTGCATTTGGGGAAATAGAATAAGTGACTTTAAATCCTTCATACAAACATAGGGAAGTATTTAAAGAGCCCAAATAAGGTATCAGTGACATCATGACAGCTTCTACTTTTCTCTATTGTCATGTTGGTCACCTATATCAAAATCACACTATTGCTTTTCTAGAACCCTATACAAAATAGAGAGGTGAAATGGAGTCACCTAAAATTGATGAGTTGGCATTACTAGAATGCCCAGATTACATAACCAAGTGGGTAGATATAGTGACAAGGGAGAAGATGTGATCTTGGACCATGCAGCACTGCTGGGATTTGAGCAGAAAGCAGAGTGACAAGGGCAAGGGGATCCCAATAGCAGAAGAGTCCAGGTAGCCTGAAGGAGCAGCCTACCTACATTCAGAATGATTCAGAACTTGACAAACAGCTAGCTGCTCAGAATAAGCAAATGGACAGAGAAGCACCTTGAAATGTGGAGAGGAACAGTGATGGCCACCATACTGCACAGGATCTACCTCTGGGCAGGTATGAGAAGTGCTGGGAAAGCAGCCCCTCCCCAGAGGGTGTGCAGTGCTGAAGAACAGAACCCAGAGTTGCTGGGCATCAGACTCTAGAAAGCAATGTGATGTCCATGAACATGTAATGTGGTATGTTGAATGTGATATAAAAATAAGTAGACCCTACAAGCTGGCACACACACACCCTTGCCTCAGCAATTTAACATGGCACCTTTGTGTGATCACGTTAGTTTTCATTCCTCAAATTTTAGCTTTGATTGACTGACCTCCTTTGGGCTGTTTACCACAGATTCATTGCTGAACACAGACACCTGTTGTAGGAGATGTGGGAAGAGTCACTGAGGCATATGCATCCTTGTGGCTGCGGAGTGAGTAAAATCCTGTGGAACACCCAGGTTTATCATGCTTGGGCAGCACACCCCTAAGTGACCCCCCGCCCCTGCCAATGGAGCATTGTCTCAGGAGAGTCTCACCCCATACTCCCGTCTCCCTCTTCTTCCACATTGTGCAGTTTCTGGCTGGACCACTCTCATAGGCTCTGGTGCTTCCGCATTAAGGCAGAGACTGCATCACAGAATCTGTCTCCCGGGGTTGATTCTTGTTGCTCTGTCACTTCACTCCCTCCAAGGAAACCCCACGCTCTGCAACAACCTGTGTCTCCAAACATGCTCCTCCCTTTGCCCACTGTGGTGGGCAAAATCTAACTTCTCATTGTGGTTAGTGTCCAATATTTTCCATCATTACAGTAACATATGAGAGATCCAAAGTGTCCAAGGGATTGTCTCTACTTTAATGGAATATTAACTCTTTCACCAGGACGAGGATCACCTTTCTCTATCTAGAAACCAAATCCCTCACCCAGCATGGCCTATATTTGTGAGGACAGGAAGCAAAATCTCATAGTGTGTCACTAGTACACACTAAGCATTAATGCATAGGGCCTCCCATGTCATCCCTCTGTCCCTTGGTTTGCATACACAGACGCAGCTCCATGTATCAATTAAAGGTTCAGAGCATCAAATGCATTATGGGGAACAGCCTTCCTAAGCTAACTGGCCGATATCCTTAAGTGGTCTCTTTCAGCTGACTTTTAACTGTCATTCTATCTTGTCATCTGCCCAAGTGCTGCTGGGTAATGGAGGTGCACGGTAAAGCTGATGAACTGTACAGTCCTCAGGTCACATCACGTCTGTCTGGGCATTAAATGAGTACCTAGTTATAAAACAATGTTATTTCAGACACTATGCTGAAAGTTGAAGGTGGCACCTCTGGAGCCCCTGTAAACAAGGACAAACATCTGTCCTGAGTAGGTGTCAATTCCATTGATGATAAATTGCTGGTTTCTGCAAGTAAGAAAAGTAAACAACCTGCCATGGAAGTGGCTGATGAGAAGGAGCGATCCCACACCAGCACTGAGCATCAGAGGAGCAGGCAGGGATGTCCTCCTGTTTTCTTTCTTTTTTCCTTTTTTAGGCTAGGCTGCATGCTCCTTCTCCTATTTTTATTTAAGATACTTTAGATCCAAACTTACTGTTTGTTTTTAAGAATCTACTGAGTGATGCAAGCAGGAACCTCCATATTTTGAAATCCTAATTTTTTTTTCTTCAACTTTCATAAAACTCTACCTTCCATATGTGCATGCTCTCTGTCCCACGAGGTTAGGCAGGATCAGCCAAAAGGATTATTATTCTATAACAGAGATTTAAAAGTTGCTTTTCTTCATGATTGGCTCAGTTCCAATATTAATGTTACCAATGACTTTTTAATTAAAAGTTGCTGAGACCTAACTACATAATACTTACAGGTAAGACAGGAGTTCATTTCAGGCAGGATGAGATCTGTGGTTTCCTCCACTTTCACCAACAGATTATCACTCACTCCTACATCTTCCTTCCTGTGTTTGCATCACTCCCATTTCAAAGACAACCACCAGAGATTTTCTGCCTCTAAATGCCTTTACTTAGATACAGAAATCAAAGAATAGAGACAAGGGGAGGAAAGGGGAAAAGGAAAAAAGATATATTCAGATTCAAGACCCAGGAGACATTCATTTGCTAAGGCTTGAGGCATGAGCCCTTTCAGAAAAAAATGTTTTATAACAAATTGGTTGGAGAACTCAGATTAGTGAGGGTTAGATCACATATCCACCAGGTGAGACAGACAGAATGCAAATCAAGCAAGAAGGGGAAAAATGATAACAAGTGCAGGGTTTAAACAGGTAAACAGGTAGCAAACATGGTGAAGAGTGTTCCAACCAGATGGATTAGAAGGTGCAAGATTCCTGAGGAAAAGGTGACTTTAAGTAAATGAAAGATGTGTTTGTTTGTTTGTTTTTGTGCATGCCTGTAATCCCAGCAACTCAGGAGGCTGAGGCAGGAGGATCTCAAGTATGACAGCCTCAGTATCTTAGCAAGGCACTTAGCAACTCAGCTAAGAACCTGTCTCTAAATAAAATATCAAAAAGGGCTAGGGATGTGGTTAGGTGCCCCTGGATTCAATCCCTGGTTCCAAAACAAAAGGAAAGGAAAGATGTGTTTTTAATAAAGACCAGAGTCAAGAGTGGCAGGAGAAAAATGAAGATATACACACACCAGGTCTACTAGATGCCAAGAAGAATTTGCTCCGTAGCCTAAGAACAATGAGAGTATATTCAATGATTTCCTTTCAAAGGGGAGGTAAATTGAAATTTGCATTTTGACTAGATGACTGAGTGCAGAATGGAGAACAAGCATGTTGTTGCACTCCTATTTGACAGTTCCTGCAGGACCCGAGGGAGGACAGACACAACTCAGTCGCCCTACAGTGGGAATTCAGTTCTTGGCTATGCTTCCTACAGACTCAGTGAGCTTCCTACAGACTTGTGATGCTTTCTGATTTGCAACTTCATGCTTTCCTCAGATGGGATTCACATTCCCTCTTCTTTGCGTCCCACCACCCAGTCCGAGCATTTCACCAAGCTTGACTTGGCATCAAGGACCCCTCATTGGAGTGCCCAGTGGGCATTGGACTCCTCACTTCACTCTGCTGAGAGTGTGTCATCAACATGGGAAAAGTTGCAGGAAGGACCAAAGAAGGTGTGGGCAGCAAACTAAGCTGTTTGGCCAAGATAAATTCTGATTGTAAAGAGGGCAGATTTAATTGTTGGACATTCTCCATCTCACGGTACTGCATCTCGCCCAGCCCCTCTTTCCTGACACCCATTCTGTTTTTTGCTTGTCTATCTTCCTTGGATGATCTATTTTAAACATGAATCTGTAGGCTCAGTGAGGAATTAGTACTTTTAATATTCTGTTCATGCATACCTACTTTGTCTTCACCTTTCTTTGCTGTCTACATGTCCATCTTATATCTTCTCTTATATTTTTCCTATCCACCAAAAAATTATCTCACACCGCGTATGGTGTTCATGCCTATAATCCCTGTGACTCAGGAGGCCAACCCAGGAGGATCGCAAGTGGGAGGTCAGCAATTTAGCAACTTAGCAAGATTCTGTTTAATATAAAAAAAAAAAATTATCTCACTCAGAATAATTTTGACCTTTGAAGCACATATTTTATGAAATTATTGGGACGCTTAGTTAAAACAATATGGTTTATGTTGATAAGGTCATTATTTTCAACTGCGATTTCTGAATTTCTCTATGAGTAGAGATAAACTAAATGGTCTCTTCTACAGGATGATTAGTCAACTAAAATAAGAAAATGAATTCAAACAGATTTAATGTAAATTGTGTCTGGCATTTTTATAATACAGATGGTACTGTGAACTGGTGAAATTAATGTACTAAGTAGCCTACTTATTAAGAGTTCAGAGCACATGAGCAGTAAAATAACTCTAGGAGTGGCTGGGGCGTATTCCACATATAGACCCGTTCACATATGTCAATCATGGCTACTCTTTCTAGAATCAATATTGTTTGAGAGATCAAATCTAAAATGGCAGGATTATCCATAATCCCAAGGGTCCCTCCTAAGGGCTAATAGCTCATGCCCTCCTGATGATGTGTCACTGGTGCTGAGAGGGAATTGACTGGGCCCAGCACATTGGCTGGGTGTCCTTGTCAGCCTTCCAGTTATTTTATTCTACAAGTGTCATATTCCTATTGGAAATTATTCATTCTGTGAGTGGCTTCAGGTTGGGGATGCCAAAATATGTTGTACTAGTACAACTTCTGAAATTATATTTCACCTTATGAATAACCAGACTATGATGAAGACAGATTTAAGAACCTATTCAATAAGAAGGGCAGATAATGAATATTCATTTTTGCTGATTTTTATATTAGGTGCCATGGTTCATCCATTGCTTAGTATGCAAAGTGAGAATGCCACCAATCTTTGTAGCATTATAGTTCTTTACATTTTTATTTTTCTTGGTACAAGTAAAGTGTAGGTAATCAAGTGAAAGTGTAAGAAAAATGAAAGCTAGGTATTCTGATTTTTTTCTGAGATATAAATCAAGCATATAGTTATTATTCATTAAATAAGAAAGAGTGTACTTGGGTGGATATGGGATTTCCCAAATGTTTTTCTTACCCATAATTGAAAAAATTCACATGGTATTTTTGTGTATTTTCAGAAAAAAATTGAATACTTTCAGTGATCTTATTTTTTAAAAATATGACTATTTTCAAGGAAACTTTAAAAGAAACTTTGTAATTCTGTAACTCTCTAAATATAATGGAGTTAGCTTGTTTTTTCATGCATAAATATCCTTCATGGCCATATTCAAACAGCAATGATACTTGTAAATTATACATGAATGAAATATACAGAAGTGGGGACCAATAATTCCTTCCAGGGTCACAGACTTACAGGTCAAAGACCTTCCATTAGATTACAGTATGCCAAAAGTGTGGTGAATTAAAAAGAAAAAGAAAAGAAAACGCTTATATGTTTTGAGGAATGAAAGGTGAACTGTAGGTAGGTCCCTTTCAGTCTCTCATTTGGTGACCTCTCCCTGTCTTCTTTCTCTCACACTCAACATGATCACGTTCTTCCTGACCCAGGAGCAAGGTATACTAATCATAGTGACATCTCAGGCCTCACTTGGTTTTGTGGCTTTTTCTCCCAGATATTTAAGATGCCTGGGACATCATAAAACACTTCCATTTTTTGATTTTCCAATTCTTAGAAGTCTTGTCCTTGCGTTTCAAATCAATCAGTTCCTTTCCTGTGCAATGATGGTTTGTACTTCAGTGTTCCTGTTTCTTCCTGTTTTCCAATAACAACAGACATGACTCCATTGAGGAGGTAGGTTCCATGGCAGATTCAGGGGCAGGTTCCCCAATGGTGTCGTTACCAAGTGTCATCGATAGGATCACCTCTCTGGACTTTCAAGTTCATGTGGAACAATGAGCTCCACACTACCTGTCCCCTAACTGTGTTGGAAGCTGGTGTTGCTACACACTTTATTCTCAGTGCGCTTTCCACAATCCTATAAATAATCATACCTATAATTATCATTATCCTCAATTATGTTTCTTAGTATTTCAGAGTTAAAATGACCTGACATTTCAGTTCAGTTGAGCATTCCTAGCTCTACAAGAACACCCTGGATTTTATTCTAATATTTTCTTGTTTGTTTGCTGCTTGGTTTTTCCCTATTAAATGGAGCTAATATCTTCCAACAGGTTTATTTCAAAGTTAAATGATATAGGTATCCTTTTTCTTCTGTTCCCAAATATGGAAATGTGCTAAGAAAACACCTTCAATCTCTAGTCCCTGAAAAGGTCAGAAATCGAAGTGAGACTAATAAGCAAGGGGCAAGTTTAGAATTTTACCCAATCACATGACAACCATGACCCCACGTAAGGAGAAATAGAAGATGCTTCCAAAAAATGATTTTATGTTCCAACAAACTGACAAGAATGATTCTCCTATCATATCTTTTCTTGTCCTGATGCTGCTAGTAAACTATTTCTTTTTATATGATCATATTCTGGAAGCTTAACTGTTTTGCTTACAAATTATATGCTATGGAGAATTGAATCTTTTGTATAAAATCTACATTGACTTTATTTGCATTCAATTCCTGCATGTGTAATATCTGTTCACCCATCAAATATAATTACGACAGGCGGACTTGGAATTTGCACACCTGGAAAGGTCACTAGAGTGAGTTCCAAGGAATCACACCTTTACCTAATATCTTTTCATTGCTGTCAGGAAGGCAAGCAGCTATTGCAGAGGTTTAATTTGTGCAGTTTGTATGATATTAGCACCCTTAGCTATTCCGAGGAATGGTGTGAACATAAGCTCATAAACAATGGCAAGAGTTAAGGTCACTGAACACTTTCACCCTTTGTGCCCGAGACTTTATGATCAGGACTCTTTTCATGGTGGCAGCCTGTTCCTGCTTACCAGTGCTCAGTGTCCTGCCTGTAAACAGTGAGGGCTTTAATCAGAGGGACACATTTTCCTCCCTGTTAGAGCATCATCGTTTCACATCACAATCACAGTCGAGGACGTGCAGAAAGGTCTGTACCCAACTACTTTTGACATTAAACATCAATCATTATTCCATCTGAGACTGAACATGCACTATTAATCACTGAGGGGTATCATGAATTTTTACAAAATGAATCAAATGAAGTTCTCAACAAATGCCATGCCATGACCTTGTTTTAATAAAGATGTTACGTTTCATCACTGTGTGCCTGTGATGTTTCTGTGTGGCACATACATGTGTTTTGATTTGTTATCACAGTTGGATATAATACCATTGGGACATACCAAAGCAATTATATTGTAACCTATTACCAAAATAGAAATATGTCTAAAAATTTTGTGGAAATAGGAGGAAGCAGACAGTATTAAATAAAAATAAAATTGGGAATGCCTGTAAATATTCCAATCAGCACTGAAAAATTGCAAATATCACACAATAACAAGTTATGCATATGCCAAGTGGTCAATTTCAAAATGGCAATTGGTCTAGTTCCTAGTTCAAAATGATGAGGTGTTTAGCAGAATTCTATCAAGCATGGGACTTTCCAATGAATGTAAAATTGAAATGAAAATATAAATGGAATGTCAAGTTATGTATGTCAATATATAAAAGATTAGAAGAGAAGAACCTTCATTTGACTCTCCTTAGAATGATTGCTCATTCTTTTCATGTCATCTACAAAAAAGCCTCCAGATATCTGAGAAGTAGCCTATTGTATTTTTCACAGGATAGAATCATTTTTAATGGCTACTGGGCAGCAAAAGGCCTATTGAGTTGTCATTGCCAATGGCATCCAGGGGCATTGCCTTAAACTGGGGCAAGGACAAAGACCCAGTGAATATTCTGTCTCAATTTAGAAGTGTGTACTTGATTGGTGAATATCAGTGGAGAAGTTTCTAATCAGAGATATTTTAATTTTTAATGCAAACAAAGACATGGCAAGGGCAAACATTCCTGGTGATAAATGTTCACCTGTAGTGAAATGTATAATGCATTTCATAACCGTTTGGATTCCTGTGAACATTGAGGATCACAGTGATTTTGATCTTATGACAATAGTTCACGGCAGCTGTAAAATATGGATATAAATTTCTGGGAGCACCAAACCATTTTCAGAAATTCTTTACTACCTAATAGCACTTATTTAGTAAGCTCTTCGTGTCTCTTTAGGTCTTGAAGCATCTAACTTCGAAGTAATTAGTATATAGATGGTATTTGGAAAAAGCAAAGTAAAACTAACATGAAGTAAATATTACATTTAAAAAGATAAAATGAAAAATAATTCATGGGCTTTTGCTTAACCTAAATGAATTGTTTTAAATGGGAGTCAGCACGAGGTCTCATTTGAGCTGTTTTGTTTATAGTTCATAACATGCTAGCAGGAATGCCCACTCCTTCTGTATAATAACACAGATAGTGTCGTAGGAAAATCTGATCATTTTTCATCCAATATGATGGGAGATTTTAAAAGAAAAATCAGCTGAGAGGAGATTCTGATACATGGTCTAGTTAGTACCTTAGATAAATCAAACATTTCCCTTGAAGATGTGCTTTGTTACCAAAGTACTGTACCCCTATTACAACAGCTGGGATCAGATAATTGTGTTAGATGCCTTGGGGGTGATAAATCTAAGTTAGATTCATCCAAGATTTATGCACAGGATAAGGTAGAAAGACAATAATAAAACAAAATGAAACAAAGAATAACAACACCAACGATATTCTATGCAGGAAAATAAATGAGGGGGGAAGCAGTATTTTTCCAAGACTCCTCACTTCATGTGCTTACTTACAGGTTTTCTATTCACCATCTCTGCCACCACTCCTGAGCTCTCATCTGCATTGCTGAGGAGAAGCCAGATCCCCTGGGATCCTATTCCTCCTGTAGAAAGCAGGTGAGAATTTGACAACAAGACAATTACACAGGATTTGAGGTCAAAAGGAAAGAGAGGTCATTATTCTCCAGGTGCATAGTGAGTGGGCATGGGTGTCTGAGTCCAAATAGCTGCTGGGACTATTTTCCTGGAGCATCACCATGTTAATCATGCAGATTGAAATGGAAGGTAGAGCTTTCCTGAGATTGTTGAGACTGACAGGGGCTTCAGGGTGAGACGCTTTTGGATTTTCAGCCCTCCTGAGTGAGATATTTTGAACTTTCTGCTTTGGAGTCACAGACTGATACCTGGGGTGACAGCTTCTCTGGCCTCAGTTCCTAAACATTCCCCATGACTGTGTCAGCCTCTAATTCTTTTTAATACTTAAACTTGTTCTAACTGATCCATTCTGCTATTTGCAAATATATAGTCATATTCCTTTAGAAGGAAGATAAAAGTTTTGCTCCAATTCAGAATTATATTTTGGAAACACAGACAGAAATATTTGAACTTTACTTAAAGGAAGAAGTGCATCTTTGAGTGTTTCTTGTGCATCAAGCTTGGCTGTTTCCAGAGGGTGGGAATACAACAATGGGGAAAGTAATTCCAGAATATCTGGCCTTATGGAGACCTTTTAATTCACTGGAGAAAGAGTAAGTTGAATATGTGGGGATGAGAGGGGAAGGGTGCATGTAGGGAAATTAGTTAGATGTTCAAGGTCTTAAACAGGATACATGATGAGGAGGGATCACAAAAATCTAGGTAAAAATACTGGTAAACTGAACTGAGGTTATAAAAGTAGATTCTTTATTTAAAAAAAATTGATGCATGTGAGAAACATGCTCACCCATCCAAACCCAAAGGATGGACTAAGAGATAAGAGGACTAAGAGATAAGAGGCATAGAAAAAAGTCATGTTGATGGTCTTGCAAGATGGGTGTCTAGCAAGACCAGGTGTTCTTTCTTTGGAGGGGGAGGGCAGGCATACGCAGTTTGGGTACAACCAGCATTTTAGCCATAGCATGCAAGGTCCCTCCCCCTTTCTCCATTGACCAAGTATTATGGGGTGTACAGTCTTCCCTAACATCACCTAGGTGTTACTGTCTCCTATGGGGTTATTTAAAGAGACATACTGTTAGTTGTTCCCACCTCCCTTTGATGTTGCAGAGGGAAAGCCTTCTTGGGGTGTATGCGTTCTGACCTGCACTCAGCTCTTACCTCTTTACCTAAGTTACTAACTCTTAACAGAGAGATTTCTATCTCTGTTTGTCAGGCCAACCTCTCCCCCACCTCCTGTTTGTCCAGGGGCTGTTCAGGTGCATGGACTTCAGTAGGATCTGCCACACTCGAGGGTGGGCTGTGGTGCTCCGTGTAACTCTCCTTTCTGCTCTATTTCCCCTGCAGCTGCCTGTCTTACATCCCAATCTACACTGAAGGCTAAATAATCTTTTCTGAAAATGGACCATTCAGTTTTCTATTTCTCACATGCATCATCATTATACATAATAGTGGAATTCATTGTGATGTATTTGTGCATGCACAACAAATAATATTTCCAATTTTATTCCCCAGCACTTCTCATTTCCCTCCCCTCCCCCTCTGCCTGAACCCCTTTCTCTGCTGTACTATTCTTCCTTCTATTTTCATGACATCTTTTTTTTTCCTACCCTTTTTTTCTCTAGTTTCCCTATGCAAGAGAAAACATCACCCTTGACTTTCTGAATCTGGTTTATTTCACTTAACATGATGTTCTCCAGTTCCTTCCATGTTCCTGCAAACAACACAATTTCATTCTTCCTTATGACTGAATAAATTCCATTATGTACATACACCACACTTTCTTTTTACATTCATTTGTTAATGGATATGTAGGCTGGTTCCATTACTTGATTATTATGAATTTTGCTGCTGTAAACATGGGTTTTGATGTGTCTCTATTGTCTGATGAACTTAGCTCTTTTGGATAAATAGTTAGGACTAGAATAGCTGAGTCAAGTAGATTCTGATAAATTTATTTGATAACTATTTTATTTATTCAAACAATAGGTTGAGTGTATGCTCTATGCAGGAATAGTATTTGGACTCCAGAAGTAAAGCAGGATAATGATGCCTGCCTTGGAGGAATTTTAATAAGAAACATGACAGGTAAATAACACACACATTATATCATGCAATTCTGTGTCATGGATGAAAATGCAGTACAGCATGTGAGAGTTAGGAGTTGCTGGGATGTGCTTGAGTACTGGTAAAGAGTGCGCAGTTAGACTTTCTGTTCCTGTGACTTAGGTTCTGCTGACCTGAAGTCCTAGTCCCAGAGGCAGTGATGCTCCCACCAGGAGACACACAGGCAAGAACTACATTCAACTGGATGTTAAAACTGCCACTAAACGATCATGCCTCTAAATCAAGAGATAAAAAAGGACTCACTGTGCTGTCTGGGGTGACTGAGCCTGGCTATCAAGAGGAATTGACAGTGACTTTACAATGGAGAGGTAGAAGACTGTATCTGGAATATAGGAGAACACTTAGGGTGTCTTTAATACCATCATACCCTGTGAGTAAAGCCAATGGAGAACTACAACTCTATTCAGGCAAAACAACTAATATCCTGAACTCTAGGAATAAGAGTTTGGGTTACCCTGACAAGTAAGAAGGAGCTGTGACCAGCTCAGGTCCTTCCTGAGGACAAAAGGAATTAATTAAAAATGGACAGTAAAGCCGGGTGCACGCCTGTAATCCCAGTGGTTCAGAGACTGAGGCAGGAGGATAACGAGTTCAAAACCAGCCACAGCAACTTAGTGGGGCCCTAAGCCCCTCAGCGAGACCCTGTCTCAAAATAAAATACAAAAAGGAATGGGGATGTGGCTCAGTGATTAAGTGTCCCTGGGTTCAATCCCTGGTACCAAAAAAATAAATAAATAAATAAATAAATAAAATAAAAAATGTAAATGGATAGTAGAAAAGGGTAGTTAGTGATCAATAACAGAAATGATTACATAAACAGTTGTATTGTCACAAAAACTACAATTGCATTATGTTTGTGTGTGCATCTTTCTTTCATCTATCTATCTGTCTTATCACCTTATTATGTAAATTATATAAATGCACCATAGTATTTAAGATACAGGATTTCAATGAGAAAAGTAAGCATCATTCAAGAATTTTACATTTCCTTCTTGGGAAAGTGTTAGTGCATTTTCGATTGAATTAAGGGTAGTCGTGTTGTGTTAGGTGGAGATATGAGATTGGTATTGTCTTTATTTGGAGATTAAATACTGTTCAAAGAGATGTGTATAGATGCAAAGTTGACAAGGAGTCAGTGGTGATGTGTAATTTTTTGTGTCAACTTGGTTGAGCCATAATGCCTAGATATTTGATCAAACACTATTCTGAATATTTCTGTGAGGACATTTCGGATGAGATTTACTTCTAAATGGATGTATTGTGAGTAAAGCCTATTATGTTCCATAATGTGAATGAGCCTCATCCAGTCAGCTGAAGGCCTGACTAGAACCAAAGCCTGATCTGCCCGAGGAAGAAGCAGTCCTCTAGCAGACTGCATCTGGATCTTTCCTGCTCCTCCTGGTTTTCTAGGATTGAATGACTGACTGACTTTGGATTCAAACTGCAACTCTCCTCCCTCTCCAGCCTGATGGTGACTCTCCATCAGATTTTGGACTCTTGAAGTCTTCATAGTCATGTGAACCACACAGGCACACACACACACACACACCCTATTGGCTCTGTTTCTCAAATAATGAGAAGTGACAGTAGCTGATATATGGAGTGATTTCAAGCAAAAAAGCTTCAGTATGTTAGAAATGAGTGAGAACATCTTCACACTGAAGATATCAAAATATAAGAGAAAACAGTGAGATCTGCTGGAGTGATGTTTCTGGCTAGAAGTGCTGAGATGGAGTGCCCTGGGTGGGTTTTGTTAGGAGTGCTAACAGATCGGGAAGGAAATGAAAGGGAGTCAGAATGTGTTGCTGCATAGCAAGAGTGTTGAAAAGCTGAAAAACAGGAGGGTCACAAACATACTTGAAAGACAGAAGTGACAGAATTGAGGGGAATCTTGCAGCTAGGAATGCACAAAGCCTTTAGTGAAAAAGTTAGTGTGCTTTGTCCCCGAAATTCTTTTTCAGATCATTGAGTTGAACAATCCAACTTTAAAGTATTAAGCATATGATATAGAATATAGAATTTGCTTTTGGACCAAGATATTTTTGAAATTGCCATTGATAAACTAACATTAACCCAATAACAAAAGTATAAACAAACTACCTATGTGCTAATATTGTATCAACTACATATTTAGAGATAAACTTCATCTGTCCCCAAATATGGCACATATATTCATATATCAAATATTTATGCATGTAAATATTCCACGCACATTGTAACTTATTACAAATTATTCTGTACTGGGATGTATTGCAAAGTGGATACTAGCTAAACCATAAAATGTATTTGCATTTTTACTTAAGATATTTTTCTTTTTCTTTTTTCCCTTTCTTCTGTACATTTTTCCATCTCTTTTTAAAATTATTCTCACTAACTGATATTTATTAATAAGTCAGTCTGTGCGCCACTCAGTGCTAAGTACTTTAAGTTTTTGAAGTATATATGAATCTGTTTCCCCTGAAGATTTCATCTTTATTAAAGAGACAAAATTAATGCTTATAGGACAATTAAAGGATCAGTACTAAAGATGTTTAGTTTTATCAATGCAAATAATAATGACTTAGGAAAGATAAATGTTGAAAGAGCGAGAGACCTTTTAGACAAAGATTCATGAAAAGGCTGACACTTGAAGAAAGTCGTCTGTTATCATTTAAACATATTTATGAAATCCCCAAGTTATTCATGGGTATACAACCTTACAGGATATTCCTTTCTCCTTTTACCTACATTATATAGGATAATTTCATGGGTTTTTCGGTAAGTAGTATTTTCTACATGGACCGTTTCAGTGCATTTTGAAAATAGCTCTTTCTGAATTGGTCTCCATCCAAAAGTAGGTCATAAGTAGACTGGTCAACGGAAGGGAAAATGAATAGAGTTCCTGTGTCTGACAAGCAACATCCATCTTTACGTATTTTCCATTCTATTTCTTCCTCTTTCTGTATGTATATATGGATGCTTGTATGTGGTTGTGGTTGTGGTTGTGTGTGTGCAGGCAGGTGGGTGGCGTATTTGGCATGTATACAAATCAATATTCATGTAGACCTATCTGTATAATAAAGGATGTGAGTCAAAGATTTTGATCTGAATATAAGCGATCGCATCACAGATGGATGCAATGAGCTTTAGGATGCTGAGACTGTATGGGCTTGGCACTCAGTGACTGTAAGGAATACCCAGATACCAACATGTCCCTCTGCTTCCTATCCTGCAGGGAGCGTTATTATTTGTCAGGTACAGTATAGGTTTAAAATTCTGCCAACTTGTTCCCTCTGCTCATCCTTTCCCCTTACTGAAATATCTTGTTGATCAAATTGCATATTCTTTAATCACCTTGTGCTGTGTGTTTGGCAGATAAAAACAATGAAGATGGCCTGTGTTCCTGTGGTGAGTTCAGGGATGGAATCCAATTTGGGATGCCTACAAAGGAAAGCAAATTTTGTAGAATAAAAAACGTAGCCTAAGTCTGGTTAACCTCTCATTGATTTAAATGACAAGCTACTGAATGCTGTTCATTCTTAACAAGAGCTCTTTCCCTTCTGCCCTTGTCCTCCAGGCCAGAGTGTCCTGGGTGGGTTCCCATTCTGAAGCCAGCTCTGCCTTCCAGCCGTTTCCACCGTCATCCTCACATACGTCATTCCTGTACATCTGAATTACCCCTCCAGGGAGGACAGATGCTCCTGGATTCTCTAGATCTCATATTCATTGTTGGCCCCTGCACTGGGATTGAACCCAGGAGCACGTTACCACTGAGCTACATCCCCAGTCCTTTTTAGATTGTCTTTTCTTCGAGACAAGGTCACACCATGTTGCCCAGGCTGGTCAGGAACTTGAGATCCTTCTACTTCAGCTCCTCTTTTCCTTGGGATTAAAAGTGTGGACCTCTGTCCCCAGCATCTGGATCCCATATTCTATAATATGAAATTACAACTAAATTGAGTGCAATCATCTATTAAAACATATAATTAATTTCAAATGTTTCTAATAGTTAAGGTGAAATCCAAAGGCCACAATTGTCATACACACAGACCCATCAAAGGTTATGCTGAGAACCTGACTAGTGAAACCCAACCTGTGTGTCCTGATTCCATACCTGAAAGGCAGCTCTCCCCTGCAGAATCTCTCCTCATCTGCAAAGCTGATGCCTACAATCCCTTTAATGAGGACAGATCGTATTTTATTCTACAATATCACTGGAAGCTAAAAATCAAGTACTTTGGAGAGGTAGCTCATTGATTTATATTTATTCTATGCTGTAAATGACGGAGATCAAATCCTTTCTCGCAAGGAGGTTTTGTTATGAGGGAATTACAACTTTGCCAAGGAACAAAAGTGGCTGTTCCTGCGGGAGGTGAAGTTGTTAAGCAAGGGAAGGCTGATCACTCCAGGCCACGGTTCCCAGCTCAACATTCTGCCTAAGGCCACCTTGATAGCAGCTCTGCTTTCATAAGCTTTCTGAACAGGTGAGCTCGAGTGTCCTTTGAAGCTAAGGAGGCAAGTGGAAATGAAAGGACCATGTTCTCAGGCTCCTGCTCACTCTCCAGTGTCTGCCACTCTTTCTGCTAGCAGCCGAAGCACTATTTTCCCAGTAACAGATGGGAGGAAGGAAGAGGGAGTTGCTTTGACATCCTTTGAATTCTTCCTTCTCCCGATTGCAGCTTTAAAAATATGTAAAAAATTCAGAATCCTTAAGATTAATTGATAGCATCCCTGTACTCCAAGACTTCAGAAATATTCAAATGAAATACTATGCCCTGCAAAGATAAAAGCTTGATTGGGACTGTGAACTATTGATTTGGGATTAAAAAAAAAAATTACAAAACATAGTAGAACTTTAGTTGTGATTGTAAATGTAAATGAAATATTTAATTAACTGGTATTCAAAGAACACTTGACCAGAGTATGCTTTCCCTGCTTAAGTAGCATTTTACTATAATAAATTGGTAGTAAAGATTCCATCGAAAAGGTATTATTGCTTTGTAATAGCAACTCACAGGTAGAGGCACTTGTAGCATTTTGTAAATAGTAAGTGTACTTACTATTTCTCCCATTGACTAGAAAATGAATAGAAGAATCAAAATTCCTGCCACTTCTGGGAACCCTTTAGTCTCCATATTATTTTGTCCTGATTTTAAACCCATGTGGTTATGTCTGGAGAACTCCCATTGACTTGATGGCAAAGGGAAGGGTTGAATCTAGTCTTTTATATCCTGAGTTATTTGGCCAGGACATTAAGAGCAGGAACAATTCCTACAGGCTGTTTCAGCAGGGCTTTTCTATCCTCAGCCCTCATCAGCGTTTCCTTGCTCTTCAGTGTTATGCCTGGCACCTGGATTGAGCGTTCATGCCTGGAACTTCCAGAAAGACTCAATGGTTCTTCAGTGGCACATGAGTGGACAGTTTGAACCCTTCTCCTTAAAACCTAAACATTCACATTACTATAAATCCTACACTCATGATCTCACCTAGTCCTAACCAAGTTACTACATTAAAGATGGACTTTAAAACAAATATCCAAATGCTAATGAAATCCAACTGCCTTACTGGCTCCCAGACTCTCCTGTGCTAGGAAAAACAATGAACTGGGCACACTCTCATGAGCAGGTTGTCGTGGAGAACAGAGTGAGCAAAGGCCTGAAAGCAGAGACTATGTAGAATGTTCAAAAACAGCAAGTGATGTGATTGGCAGAAATGGAGATCATCTGGGAATACTTACAAAAATCTAAAAGGTAGAGTAGGAGCATTCTGACAGGAATATTGAAACGTGTGTGTGTGTGTGTGTGTGTGTGTGTGTGTGTGTAAAGAGCCTTGATTTATTTGTTAGCATGTTAAAAATCTCATGATAAATTGAAGTATGTGATAACTTGAATGCTTGATTTCATTCATTTAATTTTAGAAATAATTGACATTCTAAAATAGGAAAACAAAGACTGCTTTAGAGTTTCCATCTCCTTTTGCATTGTCCCATGCCTTCTTAACTGGGCACCCAGCACTTTGGTAATCATTCCTTACGAAAACTCCCAGTATAGCCAGGTGGGGTGGTATATGCCTGGCCTGTAATACCACAGCTCAGGAGGCTGAGGTAGGAGGATCGCCAGTTCAAAGCCAGTCTTAACAATGGTGAGGTGCTAAGCAACTCAGGAAGACCCCGTCTCTAAATGAAATACAAAATAGGGCTGGGGATGTGGCTCAGTGATTGAGTGCCCCTTAGTTCAATCCCTGCTACCCAGAAAAAGAAAAAAAGAGAAAGAAAGAAGAAGAAAGAAAGAAAGAAAGAAAGAAAGAAAGAAAGAAAGAAAGAAAGAAAGAAAGAAAGAAAAAAGAGAAAGAAAGAAAGTTAGTTCCCAGTGTATTTGATCCCACTACACCGACTGAGAGAGAGTCTTGACTATGCATGGGGTCATGCTAGTCTTGATAAAACAGAGACATCATGAAAATGTCCATTTTCTGCTTTCTGGCAAAGGTGGATGGTCTCCCAAAGGAAATCTGCCTGGTTACGACTTAGAATGGGAAAGCGAGATATGATCTGAAGGCCACCACTGCCCATTGCTCCTTCCCTCCCTCTCTCCCTCCCTCCCTCCCTTCCTTCCTTCTTTCCTTCCTTCCTTCCTTCCTTCCTTCCTTCCTTCCTTCCTTCCTTTCCTTCTCTCTCTCTCTCTCTTTCTCTCTTCCCCTCCCTCCTGTCCCCGATTCCCTTCCTCACTAATCAGGAGGAGCTGGACTAGAGAGTACTCTAGAGACTTCATTGCACATCTTCATGACATGAGAGTAGTCGTTCATCCACTCTCTTGGGATATTTGAATAAAAATTGTGAACAATCAAATATGGAATGGTCAGAATTATATATACACACAAACTTTATTCCAGAATACATGGGCAACAGGACAACAGGACAACAAAATGTGAAATACATACTACTGGCTGTCCTTTCGGGAGATATCTCTCCTTCAAGGACCTGTTATTACTCTACTGTGCTTGGTTCCTTAAGTCCTTTTCAGTTCTAATCTTCCAAGCTTATTTCTAAGCAGGTTCTATTAATTAACGAGCATTAGTTTTAACATTATGCTGTTAATGACTGACAGTGCTGCCATCCTGCACTTAGAATGTTGGTTTGATAAAGAATGTTTGGCAATCAATGGCAAATGTCATTTTATGTATCGGAAATAATGACACTAGAGGGGAAGACTTTCAGGGGTTGCAGTTATTTCTGCAAAAGTTCAATTTGTACTCCAGGATGTAATGGAAGAATAGCTGAAGGATGCAAGTGAGAACAGGCAAAGCTCACAAGCTTTTCAAATTCAGTTCTTCTACATATAATATTGCATTTCCTAAATGCAAAACAGAACATGCTTATTATATAAAATAATCACAGTCAACCAAATATACGCACAAAACTACATCATCCATAGTTTTTAAAAATGAAACTTCATTTAAATAAAAGATAAAGAAAATAGGACTACTTTTGAATATCATCCCCCAACAAGGGGAAGGCTACAAACTTCATATTCAATTGTTAATATTTAGACATGGCTAGTGTTGAAAATAATTATTATATGAGTTAGTAGTAATTTTATTTAAAGACAGGTGTCTCTTTAAAACCTTCCCTTTCTCTATGTATTGATTGATATTTTTTCAACAAAGATAGTTTAGATTCTACACAGTTAATGAAGTGTTTGCTAATCTGCATCAACAGAAGTACTATTTCCACTATGTCTAATATCACTTTATTTTGTACCTATATCTTTCTCTTGATTTAGTCTTTTGCATACATGAAAGAAGTCAGTTGTACATGCTGTCTTCCCTGTTTAACAGAAAGTACCTTGATAAGTATCTGTTAGTTATGTCTCAATATGCTTTAATTTAATTGGATCATAAGCAAACTCATGGTATGCTTACTAAATGCTGGGCCAACTTTCGGTTTTATATATATATATATACACACACACATACATATGTGCACACACATATATACATGCACACAAATATATATATATATACACATATGTGTACTTACATGCACATACACTTTGTGTATATAAAGCATTTCCAACAAAAATGCACAATATATATAATATATATCAGTACATGATGAGGATATATTCTGAAAAGCATGTCTTTATTGTACCCACATTATACAGTGTACTTCAACACAAGTGTTACATCACTAGGCAATATAACCTCACATATTGTATATGCAGTCCATTATTGATTAAGCTGTCATTATGTAATACATGACTACATGACCATATTATATTTAGAATATTAGTTTAGCTAATTAATATTCTATTTTCTTCCTATGGGTCATTTATTTCCTGTAACAAAGATGGGATTCATTATTGACTCCTTTTACATATGGAGAAACTGAGGCAGCAAGAAAGTAACTCAGTGGACCTTGGTTATACAGTCAGTAAGGGGCTGATGCAGGGTTTGAACCAGGCAAACCTTCTAGAGTGCATATTCTGAATATTGTTCCTTACTGCTTATTATATGGCAAAAGACAGACATTCAGAACCAACTTTTAATTCTGTATTAATTTTCTTCTTTATTTGTACACATTCACATTCAATTACTAGTATCTCTTCACTTCTGATCTACCATCTTCATATATGAGATCTTAATACAATTAAATTATTTTAAAAATCAAAATAAGAATCATGTGCACAGAAGGGTAGTGCCCTCTAATCTTAACTAGAAGAAATAATCCACTACTACCAGGTGAGTGTATATTCAAACTTCTGTATGCATATGATGGACCTCAGAGGACATGAAGAAGAATGCTCCCGGTGGCCTTGTGTTTAGCAACAAAACAGCAGAAGCAACACAAATATCACTGGATAAGAAAAGGTTCAATACATTGAGGTGTACTCATGATGGAATGCTGTATTTATGCTAGTTTGAGTATCCCAGGGAGCAGACCCTGAGAAAGGGATTGGGGGATTTATTAGGGAATTGTTAAAAGAAGCTGGAGTCAGGATTCCAGGACAGAGATGCCAGGAAAGAGAAAAAGTCAAGAGCACATTAATGAGCTATATGAAGTGCTGCTGGCTGCTCAGGTTCATTCCCTTTGAAGACACTCTGTGAAGTGGATGTCAGAATTTCAGGGGTCAGTTCATTCCTTCAGTTAAGGCAGCCTGGAATTCGTGAACATATTATTGCAGCCCCAGCAATCTGGTAGAGTTCAAGGAGAGGCAAGGTCCAGATATTCCCACCTAGTTCATTCTTACTTCTGACCCTGCCCAGTGTTCACCTGTCAATAACCTTGCCTTGCACAACAAAGGGGTTCACTAAATACATGAATACACAGATGAGCAAGTGAAAACTTTCACTAAGGAGTTCCTACTCAGATTCCATTAGCATGGAGATGACTTCTGAGAGACATCTTCCACTTTCCTTTGGATGGGCCGCTGATCCAGGACCCCCTATCTAAACTTGCCATGGCTTCTGAACCCTGAATGCATCTATGTTAAGATAAGATGCTTTGATACTTGAGAAACATGATAATTCTGACAAATAGGAGATCATTGAAACAGAACACGCCATTATGCTGTCACAAGAAACAAAGATATGAACACCTCCCAGGTGAGCGCAGGGAGGATCATCTGATGAAAGTCAGGCTTCATTGCCAATAGGTAAATAAATGAATCTCAGCTTCCGTCATCCCTCACTTAACTCATGAGTGATGAGTGAACACAAAAAGCAAATTCCTTTTAGATTGCTTCCCCGTCTAATCAGCACCTAATCTCTTTGATACTTCAATGTTTTATAATCCATATTTTGTACTTTTTGATGTATTCTTGTGATCTAGACACTGCTCCTGACTTATTGTCTTAGTCCTCCCTATAAATTGAGTTCACGTTACTCCTGTTGGAAAGATATTCACCTATATCAAATGAACACTTCAGTAAGATGCTCCCATTTCATTTTCAGCTGATTTAAACCAACAGCTGGGCCCCAATTTGCAAGTTGAATTTGCCTGCTTTAAAATACCACAGTCACAAACTAATACAAAATTTGCTTTCCTTAATTCTCCAAGGATTTGATATCTTGCAACAGGGGGTTGGGTAAAGGAACATTCATATTTATTTCTTGAAGGGATTGAAAATCATCTTCCCTTAAAAATGGAGAACAATTTCAAGTGATGTGCATGCATGTATAAATTTAAACTGCATATGTACACCCAGAATAAAATCACACAAGGCAAGATGATTATGTTTTATAATTGAAGGTTTTGCATTGAATGTATTTCACTACATCATATTTGTGACATTTAAAATACCAAAATCCAGAGAGCCTGCATAAGTAGTCAGCTCATAAAAGGAACACATTTTAATATAGTAAAAATGTAAACAGCAAAAAGCTTCTCCAGCATTTTTAATATCCTACACTTTAACAGTCACCTGAAGAATAAGTGGTAGAACATTGTTCAGATGTTATATTACTTTTCATTTAACAATTCTAAATTTAAATGTAAATACTCATAATTGCATAAACAATTGGAAGAATCATAGTAAGACACTGTCAGTATGTTTCAAAGTGTTGTTTTGCCAGTAATAATTTGCATTATTTTTTAAATGTAGTATTTCTTTCTTGAAGGAGGAAAATATTTTAAATACAGTAAAAAAATTATGAGAAATAAAAGATACATTTGCTTCCCACCTGGACACATAATTTTTTGTTGGTTCTTTTTAGCTATACATGACAGTAGGATCCATTTTGATATAATTATAAAAGCATAGTGTACATCTTGTTCTAATTCCGTCCCCTGAATCCCCCCTTGCCCCCCTTCTCCCCACCCCTCCCTATTCCCTTTTCTCTACTCTACTGATCTTTTTGTCATTCACCCATAGTTATTTTCAAAATTAATTTCTTGTGTACGCACATAATGGTGAGATTCACTGTGGTATATTCATCTCTGTACGTTAGAAGGTTAAGTCAGATTCATTCCACTGTCATTCTTTTCCTGTCTCTCCTCCTCTCCCTTCATTCCCCTTTGTCTACTCCATTGCCTTCTATTTTATTTTTGTATTCCCTCTTCCCTGATTGTGGATTAGCTTACACAGATCAGAGAAAATATTTGATGTTTGGTCTTTTGGGATTGGCTTATTTTACTTAGCATGAAAGTCTCCAGATCCATCCATTTACTGGCAAGTGTCATAAAGTCATTCTTCTTCATAGCTGAGTAATATTCCATTGTGAATGCATACCACATTTTCTTCCTCCGTTCAGTGGATGAAGGGCATCAAGATTGGCTTCATAGCTTAGCTATTGTGAATTGAGCTAAACTTTGATGTGGTTGCATGATGATTTTAGTCCTTTGGGTGTATATCAAGTATTATTGGGATTATTGGGTCACATGGTTGTGTCATTCATAGTTTTTTGAAGAATCTCCATACTGATTTCCAGAGTGGTTGCACCAATTTCCAGTCTGACCAACAATGTTTGAGTGTACTCTTCTCCCACATCCTTGCCGACACTTATTGTTACTTGTATTTTTGACAGTGGCCATTCTGACTGAAGTGAAATGAAGTCTCAGAGACACATAAATTTATCATAAGTTGTTAACAAAAGGTGTCTTTTGAAAACACATTTTAATATTTCAGTGATTTCTGGGCTCCCTCGTGGCTCTCTGTAGAGTGTTGCAACATGGGAGCCATCTCTTTGGTGACTTCACTGGTGTGTCACTGTCAGCAGGATTGACAGCTTCCCTCACGATGTGTGACTCCACTGAACTTTCTTCCCTGATGTATTTCCACATGTCAACATCACCCCATCTCCTGGTGCCCTATGTGTCAACCAAAGAACCAAACCACTTACAGATTCCTCTGAAATAATAAAAGTGGTTCATCAGAAAATGAATGTCATTGGACAAATTGTTAACGTATTTCCGATTTGACCTTTTAAAACTTGTAGAATTGACTGACTTGCTTTGTTTAAACCCAAAGCAACTTCTAGACTCTGGTCATGTGAGCAGAGGCTAATAGAATTTTTTAAGTAATTTTCTCACATTTTTTCCACAACTTCTAACACTTCACTGTAGTAATATTGTTGCATATTTTTCCTCTAATAATATATTTTCAGGGACTACGGATGTAGAGTGTTACCTGGATATGTGAGATTCTGGATTCCACCCCCAGCATTCCAAAATAAAGTCACTTATAGTCTTTTTATCAATAGAAGTAAATCATTGCCTACTTTTGATAATTATTGTGTGCATTTGCATTTAACTAACATTTGAACTGTTTCCTATTTGAGTTTGCTAATCCAGTCATCTGAATTTTCACTCTGATGTATAACAACAATTTATTATATTTTAAAGGAAAAGCGGTAGTGCCACTGAGACCTTGCCTCTGTTTTCTCAGGTAAGCATATTTCCACTGAGTAATGGGAATTGGATTTATGGAGGACATCAGCCAGGTTGTGCTCCAGTGAATAAGTAAAGGAAAAAGCAAGATTAAGTGGGTTTCTTGAAAACTGTCAGCAACACCAGAAAAGGTGAGGTCACCTGGAGGGCTGCGGAAAGTCTTCTTCAGCACTCTGTCAACTCGTTTTAGGAATAACGGTCTCCAGGGATAGGAGTGATAGCCCAACATGTGGAGAGGGAAAGGACACAAAGAGTGTGTGACCTTGGTGCATGATGGCCTTCCCAGCCTAACTCCCTTTATCCCCAGCCATCCCAGGTCCACAGCTGAGTCCTCTTCACCTCCATCTGTGGTGCATCCCCTGAGCTAAACTGCAAAAAGTAAGCAGCCAGATGTCAGGTAAACTGTCATAAATTCCAACACCAGTCTTGTTCTGTATCCAGTTTTAGTAATAAGACATTGCTTTGCACCATGACTTATAGGAGGCCTCAAACACGACCCTTTAAACAAGTCTATATTAATTATTTACTTTAGTACTTTGCATTGATTTATGGAGAATCTTCCTTTTAAAAAAATACATAATGCTGGGATGGACCTGTGGGATTTTTCCAGCCACTGATTCTGTGCTTAAAAATGTTAGTTCTTGGGCTGGGGATATAGCTCAGTTGGTAGAGTGCTTGCCTTGCAAGTACAGGGCCCTGGATTCAATCTCCAGCACAGAAAGAAAGAAAAAAAAAAAAAAAAAACATAGTTCTTTAAACCCTAACAAAAGTGATTAAAACAGCCTCAGCCTCTCATCAGGACAGAGCATGCAGAAAAACACTACCTTGCCGGTTTCCTAAAAACAATAGAGATTTCACATGTGAAGTTTCCTTGAGCAGAATATGAACTCAATAAGAAAATAATTTGTTTTCTTGTTCCTCCTTCATGTAAATGACTTGGAGTATAAACTAGCTCTAAGTTGGAAGATATTTAGCATCACTTTCAACAACTGCTTTTAACAGTCACCTAGTAAAAAATCTACTTTCCAGCAAAATCTACAAAAAATTTGTATCTGAATAGATAGACTAGAAATGTCTCTGAAATAAAGAACTGCAAAAATCTTTGCATTGTCAAATAATTATAAACCATATAATCCTCATACTTTGTAATCACACAATAAACCTGTTGTTTATGATATTGTTTTAAATAATCATTCTGTTGTGACATTTTTAAGTATAAACAATTTGACACTACACTAGGTCACTGTTACATTAAGTGCAAGTAAGAATTGAAAACCCAAAATATATGAATTAGTAAACACCAAATTCACTGAAGTATATATTCAAAAAATCAATGCTCTAATATTCCTTTTTAAGAAATAAGAATGAAATACAGTCCTATAATGACGAAAAATAAATCACACAAATTAGTATGCAGAGTTCACCCAGAAATGATATTTTTTTATACTTGCTTAGAAAGGACATCTAATATCTAGTGATTAAACAACATGTTAGAACTCATTTTGATACTTTTGTTTCACAGGTTTAGAAAGATACATAAAGAATTAAAGTCAGATCAGTTGAACACAAATTTGGTACCAAAAAATCAAAATTCCTATTGTTGCACATGTCTGTTCTTTTCCTAATAAGGATATGTAAGAAAATTGAGAATTTTATATTTTGGGGGGAGTGGGGTCATGTGGCAAATAATTTTTTTTAAAAAGTGTTCATTTAGAAAAAGATAATAGTCACATAAAATTATGTATATCTATGTATGTATGCATAAACTTTAGAATATTAGACATGATTTTCATATTTAATGGTATATGTTTTTCTATAAGAAATGCAACACTTATGCTTGTATGTCAAAAAAAGGATCATATTTCTTTTGCTTTCCTACTTCATTAATGTTCTCTCTGTAAACATGAGTTTCCTGGGACTGCTGTAGTGAACACCAGAAACTCAATGGCTTGAAACAACTCAGAATTGACTCTCAGAGTTCAGGAAGGCAGAAGTCTGAAATTAAGGTATCGACAGGGCTGAACCCCTCTGGATCATCTTCTTGCATCTGGCTTCTGGAACCTTCTTCCTTGTCTTGCAGCTACGTCAGTCTAATCTGTCTGTCATCACATGGCCTTCTTGCTTGTAAGTCTGTGTACTTCTCTGCTTTGAAGACCCAATTCATGTGGGTCCTCACCCTTATCCAGTCTAACTCATCCTAACATAACTGATTAAATCTGCAAGCACCTTATTTCAAAATAAGATTCTGTTCTGAAATTACACATGGACAGAGATTTGGGTGGCTGCTATTCTATCTGCTTCATCTCCCTCCCTAAAGTAAGTACCTGTGGGTGCTGGGTAATGTTGGAGGATCTTCTTCCCTAGATCTTCCATGGTCTCTCCTCTGAATATTACCTCATGCCAATGCAAGGAAAATAAAACTGACTCTTATGTGTAGTGCCTTCAGAAAAGCAGATAATGAAATGGATTATCTATTGCATAGGAATATAAAATAATATACCTTGAAAATATTCTGCACGTGCATACACTTTCACACACACACACACACACACACAAGCACACACAGGCTAGCATCTAAACTTTATGCCAATTATTTGTGTTCAGTTTTAAGGAAAGATGAGAGAATGACATTTCTTGTAAATTTATCACAAAAACAAATCCCTAATTGTCATTTGATTTAAGAAACCAAGAAATTTTTTGTTGTCCTGCTGTTTTTGCAGGACACTGTAGGGTAAGTATGATACACAAAGAAATAAAGTTATACGTGTTAGACCTAACAATATAGCCCTTTCTGAAATACCAGGTATGGCAATCAGAGGGGGAAAATAAAACTATAGGTTGCCACTTCACTTTGAGTCTTTAAAACAAGAAAAACAAAATATATATATATAATTTATATTAATTTACACAAATTTGTTTATTTATTCAGAAATATTATTGTGTCACTTATACATCAACTTATTCTTTTAGAGTTGAGATGTTGAGAGGAATTAAACAATTGTGACATATTAATATAAATTGAGTATTTGAAACATTATAGAATTTGGAATTGATTTCAATGAATATTGAATCCAAGATCTTATTTTTTTCTCAAGATAGTTTCTGACCTTGACATAAAAGTGATTTGGAAAACATAAGACAAGATCCTCCCTCAAGGTAATACAGAAAAGCATCCCAGTGGAGAACAGCAAGCTGTGTTATTCTAGCTCTAGCTGAGAGAGTCTGCATTCCACAGCGTGCCTCTGGGAGGTCTGCTCCTCCCACTCCTACTGAGACTTCTAAAATGATGACAGGTGATGTTCTTGATTGAGTGAATAAGATTGTGACCGAATAAGCATGTTTATTCTGTTCTTGTTAGAGAACACATGGTCTGTGGATGGTATTCAGTTTGCAAAATGTTTGCTGTCATTTGCAAAATGCTTCCTTGAACTGAACCACCAACGTTAATTTGAATATAGAGAAAAGCAAGCAAAACAAAAAAACAGCCTCACAACATTAGCTCCAATTAGATTTTTCAGCGACTATTACTTGTTGCCTCCTAAATCCTTTGGAAACCAAATTGCACTGTTTAAAAATTAACTTTATGTACTTTATGCTCCCCCCACTTTTTCTTCTGGTAAGTTATGCCCAAATCACCCAGAAGCAACTAATGGAACCAATATATAATTAAGAACTACTGATGAATTTTAAAAAGTATCATAGCTGCATCTGAAAAAGTGGTTATTATAAAAGTCAAGAAAATATTTTCTATGAACTAAAGTCTTGATTGTATGTGTCTCTATTAGGTGTCATAATCATAAACTTAAAAGAGTTTTCACAAGTATCCTACATTTAAAAAATATCTGCCATATCATTCCATATATTTCTTTACTGGTACCAAGAATTCTGGCACTTACCTACTGAGCTACATCCCCAGAGGGTCTCACTAAGTTACTTAGGGTCACACTAAGTTGCTGAAGTTGGCCTCAAACTTGAGATCCTCCTGCGTCAGCCTCCTGGATTATAGGTGTGGCCACCGTGACTGAAAAGCAGCTAATGAAATGGATTATCTATTGCATAGGAATATATAATAATATACCCTAGAAAATACTATGCATGTGCAAACACTTTCATGACATATCATTCCTTTAGAACCCATTTTCATATCTTTGGCATCAGTGTTAGGTATTTGGATATTCTTGTATTTATGAAACAGTCTCCTTTAAAAATAAATGTATTATCATCATGATGGTACCTAACCAATTTGTTACGTCTATATCATTTTTTCCCTTAATTTTTAGAAGAGGAGACGCATGGATTAAAGGCAATCTTCTTTATGATTTTTGACCCCTTATCTTTTCTACTATCCTTGTTCATCCAAACATCTGTGATGTTGAGTGAATGACTTCGCAGGTAAGGAGACCATGCTTAACCAAGTCTGTGAGGGAAACAAAGTAAGAGTGCATGCAATGTATGTGCATGATGTGTTTTGGGAACCTGCTGAGATTTCCTGATACCAGTCAATTCTGGCTGCAGATTATTCATGTTGCAGCCATCCAATGACTTTGCATTGCCAGTGTAGAGTCACGTGTGGCGGTAAGCCCACTGTGATCTTTAATAGGTGCAGGTTTTATGAATGTCTGTTTTTATTAGAAGTATTATGTTGTAATGTTATAGGCTTCGAATAAGAATTGAATACCATTTTTCGTCTCCATTTGAGGGAAATCATCAAAGCAAATATCATGGGTGCATTATCATGCAGTTGAAGTTCCAAAGAGAATAGTTGGGAAAGAGATTTCAAACAATTATGGAATCATTTCTAAAACTGAATGTGCTATTGGATCTTCTCTTAGACAAGATTTTCAAGAAAAAGGTAGAGCTTTTATGTCTCCAAAGTTGTTTTGTTAAAAGCAGGACACAAGGGAAAAATGATAAAAGCTTTATGTGAAAATTCTTTCATATAAAAGAAAATAATATTCAGATTACAGAAGAATAAAAGAATGCTGTCATTTCTTTCATTGGCGGCTCAGCCATGCCTAAATTGGCCCAGTCATGTTCTTCTCTGGTGGTTAAGTATTTATAAAAGAGCATATGAAATGACAGAGATAAATAAAACACATTAATAGTCTGTTATTTAAGAACTTGGAGAGGTGGTACCAATCTTAATATTTAATTACACATTTTAGTCTGATGTGCCAGTAATATTTTTTAATTCTCAGCATGTTATGATAGCTTAAGCTTCTCCATCAGCATTTATAATTACTGATTTATTTTTTAAGTACTAAAATATTACCCAGAAAATAATGGAAGTGGTAATAGACAAGAAACCCAAAGTTATTGACAAAGTTATTGGGCTCCTCTTTCCAGTTTCCTCTCCCAGAGCATTATGAACTCACACCACTCTCACTTACCCCTTGGCTTATCAACCAACATGAAACCACAAAAAGCACAATATAGAAACTTCAAAGGAGAGGATTAGGAATGAGCATTAGACATGCTATAAAGAAGGGCTGAGGTTTGGAACAACGCATAAATGGTGCTACTGTTTGAATGTTTGTGTCTTCAAAATTCATGTTGGTACAAAATACCTAACGTCATGGTACTGAGAAGTCTGAATGAGAGCACAGCACTAGTGAAGGGCACTATTATCTTTATAATTGAGGTGGAAAGGAGCATCCATTTGCCTTCCTCTTCCAATTCTTCCACCATGTAAGGACACAGCATTTGCCCCTTTGGGAGGAATCTTTGTCAGCCAGCATTTTGTCACTGTGACCAAAATAACACAAGCAATGTGGAAGAAGAGAAGTATATTTTGGCTTATGGTTTCGAGGTTCCAGCTCATGTTCTACCAGTTCCGTCATTTGGATCCGAGATGAAGCAGAATGTGATGATGGAAGGGTTGAGCTTGCAGAAGTCAGGAAGCAGAGAAAGTTAGGAAAAGGAAGGAGCTGGGATGAAATATGGTCACCAAGGGCACGTTCCCAATGACCTACTTGGTTAAGTTAGAGTAGCTCAAGTAGAACTTGAAAAGTTCAAGTTCAAGTAGAACTTGAAAAACACGTCAGATAATCTACTGAGTATTTGAAAGGATATTACAAAGGATGCAGGTGACACTCCAAATGAAAGAAATGCGTGGGGCAAAGTGTGGGGCAGGAGCGCAGAGCTTCTGTGTTCTCATGAGCATGCCACCCTCCAGGCACTCAAGTTTTCAAGAAATCTGCAAGATCTTCTTAACTAGTCCTTTCGGATTTTCAAGGAGGCTTCATTCCAAAGGCATGATCAATCCAATCATTGGCAACGGATGAGCAACTCAGACTTGAGCGAACCTCCCCTCCTTGGAGAATAGAGGTGGGAATAGGCTGAACATTTACATTTTCTAATAGCATGGTTGATTTTCTGGGCAGATACCTTCTCTTCATTCTGTCTATGCAGGATCTAGTCACTAGTCATTACATGTGCATACAGAAAGATGCATCACTTAAGAGGTTTCAAGGGTTTTAGGACCTGTGTATCTGGAAGGAAGAATGAAGACCACATTTACATTTCTTATCGTAAATCACAATATCATATTGTAATGAATGCACATGATTTTTCTATATGAAAGACCTTTTTAATTTCTACTACTTGGAACATCTCTTTTATTCTGTATGATGTAGCTCATGTGCTAGGTCAGCAATAAAACATTTTTTAAAAATCTTCTACATTCCTGTTACCATACATAGCAGATATGACACTGTTAGAGTTATCTCTCAATTTCTCTTTGTTCCAAATTGCAATTTGGAACTGTTAACCAAACAGCTTGGTAAATATTTGATCACATGAGTAAATGAATGAAGAAATAATTAGATGTGAAAATAACTTTCATTTATAAACACTGCTAAAACGAGGTATTAATCTCTTTTACTGAGATCTATTAAGGCAGCCTGATTTTACTATACAAGTAAAAATAATTGTTAAAAATTATGTAACAAGCAGATGAAAGCCACAGAATTTTAAAATACTGATTTCCCAAAATTGCCACTTTAGCTTTTTTAAAAAAAGTATTCCAATATCTTTAAATTTCTACCCATTTATATCAGAACATGTTTTGCTTTAAGAACAATATAAACTGAGTACCTATGTACTGTGCAGTAGAGATTTGCATTGTTGATCCATTTAAATTTTCACAAAAGTATTATTCAGTGGCTATCAGTCCACTATTGAGTCTACGTCTAGATATGGAAATAGAAGTTTTAGATGTGAAATAAAATGCCTGATTGCATAGGTCGTAAATAGTCATTATAAAGTAGAGCATCTCTAACTCCTAATTCACAGTCCTCTATATGGTTATGTTTGAGAATTCAAAATGAAAAAGATGAATGTCTAAATATTTTTTTGTAACTGATATTTAAAATGTAAGTGTACCGAAATCCCATTTTTACATCCTTTTCATTGGCTATTTACATAAGCACTACTCTTCAAATCAAACTTCATATGAATTAAGTAATATTAATTACTTTAGCCCTACTTTTACTTAATTTCCATTTGTGTTCATTCACATAAATTTGCCTTTATTGCAGGTGAGTGTTATTGACTATTGTATTTTACTACAATTCTCAATTTGAAACACAAAGTCTAGTCTTAAAAAAACACCAATTTCTAATATCTGAAGTCAGAACCATAGTACAATTTAAAGCATTGAATCTGGAATTGAGGCACCTCATTTATGATCCTTAGTAGCTCAATGATTGTAGGTGAATTATTTCACTTCTATTTCTTTTTTATGAAATGATAAAAATAGAAACCGCCAACAATGCAGTAGTGAAGTTCAAATACAAAAATATATAAGCTTTGCTTTGAACACTGCTGGCACAAGAAAAACGCAAAGTATTGCCTGTTATAGTTATGAATTTAAGAACAAAAGAATCCCCAACTAATAGCCATTAAATACATGTTACAAATTTTATTTCATGCAAAGTGGTAATTATTAATGTAATAGACTATGGTAGACGAGAACAGGTCTTTAAAGATGTCCACCCTGAATCTTTGAAACTGATGAAAAAGAACTTTTGGATATATATTTAGATTACAGACAAAGTTTTTCTTTTGTGGTGATGGGGAATAAGATGATTTGGGATCAAATAGGAGATTCAGTATTATCATATGAATGCTTAAAAACAAAGAATCTTCTCCAGCTTGAGTTTGAGAGATGAAAGAGAAAGTCTGGCAGATCCAAGGTGCGAAAGGGAGAGCTGATTGGAGAGGGTTACATGGAAAGTTTGAGGATAAACTTGAACAATGTAAATACCAGCTCTTAGTTAGCAAGCACAGGCCTCAGTCCTACTTCTGAAAAGAACTGGACTCAGGAAACAATCTCAGTGAGGTGGGGAGTGCACTCTTTTCCAAAACCCCCACAAATACAGTTCTGCCTACAACTGTGAGACCTCAACTGAGGACCCAATTAAGACCATCAGATTCCAAGATACAGAAACTATGAAAATGCATGTGTTGTTTTAAGCCACTAAATCTGCAGTAATTTGTTATAATAGCAATGGAAAACTCATGCAACACCTAAGCAATCTTTTCCTTTTAATTGATAGAAAGTAATTAAATTAGTTGCAGCTTTGAAATTCTGTCAGAATCACAGTTGCAAATATTTCACTTATAAAACTATATTAGCTGATACTTTAAATTAAAAAAATACACTTTTAAAAAATGTCCATTGCAATCTTATATTCTTATGTATTTACTTTTAAATATTATTCTATCTACTTTGCTCTCCCCTTAAGTAAATTTAGTAGATTTTCTTTGGTAAAACTTGCTACTGTTAAGATCCTAAGAGCACATGCTTTTACAAAAGAAAGAAAGTTTTGAGTCCTTTTTCTTATTCTTTTCACCATTTACAATATTATCTGTTAGTTTTCTTCTAGCTTCTTTCTCCTAGTAGGTACTTGCCAGAATCTTACCAGCTTGGTATTCCTCACAAGGCATTCCTTAGGGTTTTATATTGCGTGATAAGTAAATATCTATGTGTATATATACATATATATATTCTATATTTTATATATATACATATATATAAAACCACATGGAAAATTAAAATACTACTTTCCTGAAACAGAAATTTACATCTGTAATACTACTATTTGAATAATGTATGAACTTTTATTAATTAAATATTGCATTCTGAGGAAAATAACTCTTCTAAAATAAAAAGACAATTTTTATCTTTTATCTTTCATCTTTTATCTGTCAGTGTTAGTATTCATCACAAAAGAACCAACAACTCACCACTGTTTATGGTAACACTTTGGTTATATTTGTAGAGTATAAGATGTAATGTAGTTGTTTGCATCCAGATTCCCTTCCATTCCAGAGTGAGTCCTTAGAAAGGTAATTTTTGTTTGTTTGGAGTTGTAGCTTTCAAATAGATTATTGCAGACAAAGGCAAGAAAATGCACGTAAGAAAATATATGAATTTGAATTATTTATTCAACAGATTTCAATGAGGAACTACTAATATCATATGTGTATTTTAAATTGTGAAAACATTAAACAAAACAAACAATATATGTAACCTCTTGAAACATAATCTGTGCCTACACTACCACTATATCCCAGTTGCTAAATAATAGATGTTAAAGAATTTTTCATGTTGAATGATACCTCCTGGAGATTTTCATCAGTGGAGAGCCTCAAGGAAAGTTACTTCATAAATGAAGACCATCATACATGTCAAGACTTCCCTTGGTTTTGAAATAACTGAAGATATTTCTGTGTTTAAAATCTCCAAAATTCTACTCACTTATTACTCATCATTCAAAAGCATAAAAATAATGAACTACACCTCATCTTGTGATGAAAAATAATTTTATTCAACCAATTTAAAGGCAAAAATTTCATTCTTGAACCTTCATAATTTACCATGTATAATAATATACATATGTATAAGAACTTTTGAAATCAAACACAGCCAATTGCTGGAAATATAAAATAACAATGCAAATCATATATAACATTTGACTGGCCTAGACAACTTAAATACATAAAAAGATATCACACTTGTAAAATACAAATATAAAGTATGCATATTGAAAAAATAATATAAAATAATGTGATAATATTATGAACATTAAGAATAAGCAATAAAAAGTAAATTGTATTTTATGGGAAGAAAGTACAAATAAGCAAGGAAAAAACATAATAGTTATAATGCTAATCTTTCAATTCACCACAGATTTCAAATATTTTAGCATAATTTATGAATACCAATTTTAATACATAATTTTGCAGTGTATGTTTTAATATGCACTATTGACACTGGTCCTATAAAGCATCCTTCACATTTCTACTTTGAATTTAATTGTATGCATACTGAAAAATTATTCTTGCTTGCGGAATGGTTGTGATGTAAGTTTTCATTTTTCAAAAATCCAGAAATCAAAATGTTATAAATTTTATTTCTTCAGAGAATTTATTTTCATTTTTTCTCTTTGCTACATACTTCCTCGTGGTCTAGGTCAAAATTTCCACCAAGATGGATAATATGTTTTCTTTTTATGAAAGCTCTCCGTGTTCCTGGGCTTCTCTCTTGGTCTGGGGAGGAAGAGGCTGGGCTACAAGCTCTCTGCTCCAGAAATACTCAGAGTCAAATTAGAAGAAAAACAAGTTGTGTTCAAACCAACTTGGAAGGAAGACAGAGGAAATGTTTTGTTCCTCAAGTTCTATTTTCCAAATCTCCCAAGGTGGGCAGAACATTTAAAGGGGAGAAGAGGATGCCATTGGGGCACAAGCGGGAAGTATAGGGCTGGAATTTAACCGGGCTGTTCCAGACAGGCCAGCAGGGACGAATTCCATCTTCAACTTCTTTGTCATCTCTGTGTGTAGGGGGAGCACAGTGGTCACTCCTCCCCTCAGTCTCCATTCTCAACAGGAGAAGCTGTCAGCAATTCAGAGGGGGCCACCAAATCCAGTCTGTTTCATTTGGATGTATCATACCATTGCCAAGTATCTTAGCAGGAAGGCTGAATATCAGGGTGTACCTATAGGAATAGATGATGAAATCTAGGTTCTGCTGTTAGCTAGATATAGGGTTTTCTAAAAAAGCCATAAAGCATAGTATCCATTTGATACTACTTCAATGGAAATTAAAGAGATAAGGAATGAAAGTAATAAAATCTCGAACCACATGAAGCACTGAGTAAATATAGATATAGAATATAGAATATAGAAAAATATAGATAATACTGAATAAAGGCAGTTCTGAATGAATGTTATTCTTTTATGTGAGATATAATTATTTCCATTAATTTCCTACCTTAAGCTTAATCTTTCAAATAAATAAATATATTTAATATATATAATATATTATATATATTTAAATAAATATATATTTAATATATAATAAATATAAATAAATAAATAAATATTATATATTTAATATATATTATATATATATTTATATATATATGTACACACACACACACACACACACAAACACATGATTCACATTATTCATCTATTTAAATTTCCCAGGATTAAATCTGCCTTTTTGTGGTAGGCCTATGTATATTCCTTATACATACCTCTCAACCACCATTTTATATAGATTTACCAATGATATTCACTCACGAATTATTTCAAATTCCAATTCAAATAGTTGCCATCTGGAGTGGTATAAGGATATGATATGAGACAGGAATAGAGCCTCTTTTTCCCCCTGGGGTTCTCTATTTCCACACAGCATTTTTGTTTTCAGTATACCCTTTCTAAAACATGCTACCTGTAATTTGAAGAAAATCATTAAAATGCAAATTATTTTACAGATTCTCTACTTTGTGCCATTGACATTGAATTTCAACAGATGCTTTTCTCTTTAACCTAAAGTCCTAATCAGATTTGGGGGAGGACAAGGTGATGCCAGGCTGCCAGTTGCTGAGATCAGTCCCTTGACTGCAAGAGCCCCATTAGGGTTTCACTGTAAGGTTTCTACCAGAAGCTATTCTGATAAGGCAGGAGGTGAAATGATTAGATATAGAGTCACACCTTAATCAGCAGATTAATCCATTTGATGGATTAATAATATGAATAGTTTCCTGGGTGGTAACTATAGGTAGGTAGTCCTTGGGTAGAGGACATGGGTGGCTGGAGGCGTGTCCTTGGGGATTATTACTTCCTCCCTGGGACTGGCAAGCTCACTCTCTCTCTCTCTCTCTCTCTCTCTCTCTGCCTTTGGGCTTCTGAGGAGCTTCCCTCAGCCACACCCTTCTACCAGGATGTTTGGCTCTTCTCAGGCCAAGAGCAATGAAGTCAGCCAATCATGGAGTGAATCTCTGAAACTACGAGGCCATATAAACTTTTCCTCCTCCAGGCTGTTATTATCAGGTATTCTGGACACAGGAATGAAAGGGCACTGATACAGCCACTTCGTGCAGGCCTGCCCAGGCTTGCCCAGGACAGCTGTCCCACATCCCTGGAACAATCAATGCAAGGATACAAAGCCTCGCCATCTTGATCCAATTGGCACAGCCCTGGATGTTCTGTAAGGTTGGAAGTGTCGTGCAGGGCCACTGATTCTGTCTTTGGGACTGTATAGCATCTCAACTTTCCCCTGTGTCCAGTCCTACTTCCTTCTACTGACTTCCTCAGATGTGGCTGCCAAGGCCACAGGGACCATCCCAGAGTTGGCTTGGGAAAGATTCAGCCTGCTGCAGATTTAAGATCTGGGGAGGCAGGCAGGCCCCTTTAATTGCTCACTTTTTGTCTCTGACTTTCTTTTGTTTGCCAATGCCAGAGCCATTAGCTCTCAGTTGCATGGGTTTGTTTTTATTTAATTTTGTAAAATGAAAATGAGAAGCAAATGGAGTGAGGAGGAAAAAAAAAAGAAAGGAAGACAGTAGTGGGATAGTTAACCCAGGATCTCAGATTGCTTGGGGCAAGTGGAGGTTGCCTGGAGCTTGACTTCAAAACCAAGAAGTTGATATAGAATTGGGTTGGGGGGTGGGGTGAGAGAAGAATGGAGGAACTTTAGATTACCAAGAGGGAAATGAGAGGGGGAGTAGTATGGGGTATGAAAAATGGTGGAATGAGACAGACATCATCACCCTACATACTTGTATGATTAACATGAATGGTGTGTACATCATGCATAACCATAGAAATGAAAATTTGTACCCCATTTGTGTACAATGAACCAAAATGAAGTCTATAAAAATTTTAAAAAAAAAAATTATTTAAAAAAAAAAAAAGAAGGAAGAAAACCAAGATGTGGTTGAGCAAGTGGAGAGAGACAGAAGGAAAATACTGGCGACCCCTCAATACTGAGCCTTTCCATCTCAGACAGCTTGCTATCTTTGCTCCTTCAGATTTTCATTTATGTTCCTTAATGACATATAAAAGTTCTATGCATAACGATTCTGTGTGATCCTCACTATATTCATTTCTGAGAATTATGTGGTTAATTTTGAATGGAATCTTTTTTCATTTGTATTTCTGACAATGTTGCTGATTTACAAGAAATATATATATCCTTTTGATTCACTATGTTGTCTACCATCATACTTACTCTTCCATTAGTTT